>CAUYON010026383.1:0-20017 GCA_963573935.1 Arctocebus calabarensis | reverse complement strand
ATTCAATCTACAATGTCCTAAGGTAATGCAGGGAGGGGGACCCACAGGTAAGGGTTGTAAACAGCATAATCATAAAAAGTGATAATCAGGCTCAGCATCTGTGACTCAAAGGGCTAAAGCGCCAGCCACATACACCTGAGTTGGTGGGTTCAAATCTAGCCTGGGCCCACCAAACAACAATGACGGCTGCAATCAAAAAAGGGCCAGGCGTTGTGGTGGGCGCCTGTAGTCCCAGCTACTTGGGAGGCGGAGGCAGGAGACTCGCTTGAGCCCAGGAATTGGGGGTTGCTGTGAGCTGTGATGCTACGGCACTCTATCCAGGGTGACAGCTTAAGGTTCTGTCTCAAAAAAAAAGTGATAATCACCAGGGATATAATCACACGAGGGGAGTCAGTAACTTACATCACTAACAATTTTAGTTGAATGCATTTACAGTTATACAATGGGAGGGCAAACAGAGGAACCAGTTTTGAAGGGAATGGAATATAACAGAAAAGGAGTAAACAGTAAAGTGGAGTCAAACTTGCTCCTTTAACATTTCCACATCATATACAGATAGCATGAGGACCACCTTAACATCACGAGGGTTGTTGTCACTAGGGTAGTCAGTGACTTTCTACACAATACTAATAATTCTAACAGTTCTAACCAGGTGCACTTAAAATACCATGCAGTGAGCGGGGAAGAAAGTGGAACCAGTTTTTAAAAATGCAATAAAAGGCTCGGCGCCTGTGGCTCAACGGGCTAAGGCGCCAGCCATGTAAACCTGAGCTGATGGGTTCGAATCCAGCCTGGGCCCGCCAAACAACAATGACGGCTGCAACCAAAAAATGGCCGGGTGTTGTGGCGGGCACCTGTAGTCCCAGCTACTTGGGAGGCGGAGGCAAGAGACTTGCTTGAGCCCAGGAATTGGAGGTTGCTGTGAGCTGTGATGCCACCACACTCTATCCAGGGTGACAGCTTGAGGTTCTGTCTCAAAAAAAAAAAATGCGATAAAATGTAATAAAACAACAGAATGGAGCCAGGCCTGCTTTGCCTTCCCACTGATTCTCAGGAAAAAGAATCATATCAAAATGGAGTTAAGCTTGCTTCTCTTTCACCTTAACAGAACGAATATATAGGTATGTGTTGGTTGTTGTATAATACACTCAAAATTCATTATGTGAACAAATCTTTCTCTCTTTTTTTTGTTTTGAGACAGAGTCTCATTTTGTCATCCTTGGTAGAGTGCTGTGGTATCATAGCTCACAACCTTAAATTCTTGGGCTCAAGTGATTCTCTTGCCTCAGCCTCCCTAGTAGCTGGGGACTACAGGCTCCTGTTACTACACTTATGTATTTTTTAGAAACAGGGCCTTGTTTTTGTTCAGGTTCAAATTCCTGAGCTCAAGCAAACCACCTGCTGGGGTTTCATAGAGTGCCTGGCACACATTGTGAATGTTAGCTCTTCTAGTTTGTCCCCTGAGCCACCTGTGCTGGTTACACCATCATCTTTCTATTTCCAAGTTTAGAATGGATTGTCTCTTTTGGCCTCCAATTTCCTGGAGCAGTGGGCTTTTTATTGACTTTGCTGTAGTGCACTAGACTTGCCTTCCTGTATTGACACTGCTCTTTCCCCAGGGACCTCACTGGCACATCACCAGCATATCCTGGGTTCTCATCACTGGAATCTTTTTTTGTCCTCTCCAGCCCCTGCTTTTTACTGGAGCCCTTCTGTCTTACATTAGCATAGTTTAGATCCTCACCTGTGGTTTCTCCTAAACGTTTTTACTTCACACGCCCCCGTCTCCAAGTTCTTATTACGCCTTGCTTGATCTAGAGGACACATTCTGCCTCCTCCCTACCCAGACTTCCATTCTTGAAGATGGAGCAGCCACCTACCCAAACCCCCAGGCACAGGGCACAGTCTCACATAAGCCCATGCTGTGTGCAGGAGAGGGAAATTTAAATATTGTCCAGAATGAGAAAAGACCACCCACCTCCCTGCCCTGTAAAAACAAACAAGCGAATAATAAACTGAGGGTAACCTGGGACTGTTGGTTGGCAGAACTGATTTGCAAAGAGCCTGGCACATAGTGGGGGTTCCACAAATGTGGGTAGATAAGTGAACTGGCTGTGCTTCTCAGATAGCCTCTAGTCCAGCAAGGGAAGCGTGGGGCTCTTGACTTTTTTTGGGGGGGTGGCACCCTTGTCTTTACCTAACTCTGTGATCAGGCAGATCAGGCATCTTTTCTTTGTTTGCTTAACTTATCTGTCCTTGGAAAGACCTACAAGTATTTCACTGAGATTCCTAGTATATGAGGAAATGTTTATGCCCTATCCCCTGATGGCATAATCTGTAATATTGGAGGTGGGGGAAGGCAACTAGAGAGAGCTAGGAAAAGAAGGGAAAAAAATGGGTTTGCTAACAAGAAAGCAAATATGGCTTGGTGCCTGTAGCACAGTGGTTATGGTGCCAGCCACATGCATCTAGGCTGGCTGGTTTGAACCTGGCCCAGGCAGGCTAAACAACAAGGACAACTGCAATAAAAATATAGCCAGGCATTATGGTGGGCACCTATAGTCCTAGCTACTTGGGAGGCTGAGGCAAGAGAATCACATAAGCCCAAGAGTTTGAGATTGCTGTGAGCTGTGACACCATAGCAGTCTACTGAAGGTGACGTAGTAAGACTCTATCTTGGGGGGAAAAAAGCAAACATATAAAAAGGGAGAAAACAAGGGTATAATGAATAAGTAGCAAAAGCTGGGATTCCTAATCAGTTCCTCCTTTTATCCTTCTGAAAATCATTGCCATACGTGACTGTCATGGAAGCAGCGTTCTCTAATTGGGCATTTGTCTGTCACATGACTATAACAGCCCACAGACCCCCTGGACGTTCTCAGACACAAGCAGTAGAAGGAGGGTCATTTGCTTCTGGCCTTCTCTCTGGAATCCCCCAAATCAAAAGGCCCATTTCTTTTAGTTCTCAGGTTGGGGATAGTAAGGGCTTCAAACTCACTTTGCTTCTGTATAAATGCCTCATTTAACCAGGTTGAACTTCTCCAAATTTATCACAACTTTTAGAGTGAGAATGTGAAAGAAAGAGAGGGAAAGAGATGAGAGAGAAAGAGAGAGAGAGGGTGAAGGAACCAACCAGGGAGGAAGTGAGGAGGGAATAAGATAATATCTGTGTGTCCTTTTATAATTTTTAAAAAAAAATAACAGTTAATTTGTGTGCCATTTTAGAATTTTACATGATGTTAAACTTGAGGAAAAAAATATTTAATGTATATATTAGAATATCATGGATGGAGGTCACAAGTTTATTTAAATGAACAGGAAAAGTTATCAGTTGGTTTCCCACCAAAATTCCTACTGTGTATTTTATAAGATCTTTCACTGAATTATGACACTAGGAAAATAGAATTTCTAAGTATTGATAAGCAGCAATTCATCAGTTTTGGAGATAAACATCAAAAGGATTACCTACATGAAGTTATCTTAAGAGGTTTCAGACTGTGCCTCTTGGAGTGTTAATACAGAGGAGAAGGAGTTCTGGCGGTGATGGTGGAGGTGGAGAGTTTTCAGAGATGTGCTGCCTGCAAGATCAGATTGTACTCTTCTTAGTTCTGTACTGAGTGATGGCCATGGTGGGAGCATTTACACCATAGGAAGCAGTAAACCGCCAGATCCATTTATCTTGGAGAGCTCCTTATTAAACATTTACCAGCTGCCCCTCCAGAGCAGAGCTGCTTTCACTTGTATTTATAGGGAATATCTATATAAAACATAGTTTTTGAGAAAGGTTTTTTTTTTGAGACAGAGCCTCAATTTGTCACCCTGGATAGAGTGCTGTAGCATCACAGCTCACAGCAACCTCCAACTCCTGGGCTCAAGGGAGTCTCCTGCTTCCTCCTCCCAAGTAGCTGGGACTACAGGTGCCCGCCACAACGCCCGGCTATTTTTTGAGTGCAGCTGTCACTGTTGTTTGGCGGCCGGGGCTGGATTCGAACCCGCCAGCTCAGGTGTACGTGGCTGGTACCTTAGCTGCTTGAGCCACAGGTGCTGAGCCTGAAAAAGGTTTTATGAATCTCTTCACATCACTAAATAGAAATTGTATTAATTTTATTATCTATTAAAACTATAATGATTACATTACATATCATTAACTTTGTAATAACTGTATAGAATAATAGTTTAAGGTATTTTAAATGTGTTTTAAGTTATATCAAAAAAAAGAAAAACTCTTGGTTATAAGCTTGCAGTTTAGTAAATTTAGCTTAATTGGATTAGTTAGTTTAGTAGTTACAGAAATGGATGTGTTCCAGAAAAATGCCACTTCTCTACATTAATAGACTAGAGAACATTTAAGTTCTTATAAACATTATTGTTCTTTTTCGATTCTGGTATTGGAATATTGTACTGATTTATTCCACATTACTTTTGGTTTCCAAATGTTTTTCGTCACCTATTCATTGTAGTGTCTTCCTAAAATTGCATTTTGAGAACTATCATGGCCAAATTGAGGATATCATAAAGTATGTGATCTAATTTATGCATTAGATCACTGTTCCTTAGGTCACCTCATTCCCTTCCCAGCTCCTTTCTCAGACTTTGTTCGGTCAGATTTTAAATCATGATTTGGTTATTTTTATTTTGGTTTCTAATCCCATGAGGCTAGCAGGCTTAAGGGAGGGAAGATGCCAAAACAGGCTTTGGACTTAAGGAGAGGAAGCAGAGTTTACACTGTGTGCTTTGGCTTATTAACCAGTGATCTTTACATTGGGATTTTAGGTGTATGGTTTTGGCTTACCTAGGCCCACCATAACAAAGTACCATAGACTAAGTGACTTAAACAATAGGAATTTGTTTCTCATTATTCTGGAGGCTGGGATGTCTAAGATCAAGGCACCAGCTGATTTGGTTCCCTGGGGAGGGCTGTCCTTCTGTCTTGCAAGACAGCCACCTTTGCCCTGTATCCTTACTTAGGGAGAAGACGGTAAGCTCTTTGGTGTTTGCTTATAAGGATACTAGTAAGCTCTTTGGTGTTTGCTTATAAGGATACTAGTCCTATTATGAGGAGCCCACTCTCATGATCTCATCTAAACCTGATTATCTTCATCAAAAGACAGAGTTATAACAATTTAAAGGTCTAATTTAAGATTAGGGGAGCCGTCCAGTTTTGTCCCTTGGCAAGGCTCTGATGCAAGTTACTTTTTCTAACATATACAAAGGCATGTTTTAGGCTTGTTGTTTGATCTGATGCCAAATCTTATTTAACCCTCTAACAGTAATAATCCCACTAAGTACACAGATTCTGATCTTTCCTAATTTCCTAGGACTCAAAAACAATAATAAGAATTATTTTGATAGGGGAAAATAAATCAGTCCCCACATCATGTCACTAAGGCTTCTTCTGCCCTAAAAAATATGTTACTATATTGGGAGACTTTTCCTTATCTCACAGAGACCCTGCTCCCCTGCTTCTCCTTGCTCCCTAGACCCCCCATTGATTTGCCAGACTGGTCTGGATGTGTTTGAATTTAAGTAGCAAACCAGGTTTGCCCCTCAGGTCTCTACAAGGCATGCCCCATCAATTTGACAAACATACCCCCAGGCAAGCTTGAAGCCTAGCAATGGACAATAGATTTCCCACATTATATAAACAAAGAAGCAGAAGAAGTACTGAAGGGGTACAAGAAATGAAAGTGCAAGGACAAGGACAGGGCTATACTGTGCCACTGGCTGCTTCAGTTTCTCTGTTGGTTTTCTTTTTTTTTCCCAGACAGTCTCATTTTGTTACCCTCAGCAGAGTGCCCTGGTGTCATAGCTCACAGCAACCTGAAACTCTTGGGCTCAAGTGATTCTCTTGCCTCAGCCTCCAGAGGAGCTGTGACTACACAGGTGTCTGCCACCATGCCTCACTATTTTTCGAGATGGGATCTCACTCTTATTCAGGCTGGTCTCTAGAACTCCTGAGCTCAACCAATCCTCCTGACTCGGCCTCCCAAGGTACTAGGATTACAGGCACAGTGCCCGACCACAAAAAAAATTTTTTCATACAAAGAATGGTGACCAAAAATGAACTTCAGTGGGAAATTAAAACAAACAAAAAGTCTTTTTCTCTTTGCTTTGAACTGAGGATTTTATTAAAAGGCCAGGGCTCTTTCTGCGGTGTAACCCAGCTCTACTGTGAACACCTCACCAAGTCTGTTCAATGACTGTCTCGGGAGCCATCAATTGTAATCTGCCCTCTAGAGCTGATAGCACTAATCCCTGCTGCCGGCTTCACCTCAGACACATTGAGAAAACAATTCCCCCGATGTTAGAACTGATCACATTGATCTATTTTTCTGTAGTTCTGGTCTTCACAAGAAACAATGATTGTGTAGCCAAACTCACTTGAAGGTAATGCCTAGATTACGTCAACCTTTCCATCTCTGTATCTTATATTTCTGGGACCGCTAATGTGACCTCAAAGCAAATAACATAAACTTGAATTTTGTAGTGTTTCTTTAAACAAGATGAACAAGTATGGAGAATGAATATAAAGCTTGTTGAAGGTTATAATGACGGTTATCTCATAAGCCCTAGCCAGCTGGGGTGCTGGGGAAGAAAAAAGTACCTATCCAACATCTAAGTAAATTAAGGTAGCCTCAATCTCTCATCATTCACGTTGATCAATATTTTGACTGCTTTTGTATTTTTATAAAAAATAGAGAAGGGGCAGTGCAGTACTACCTATCACCTCCACATTTGTAGAAGGAATTCTTGAGAGTTAGCAGTCCTCTGTTTCCTCCAATGTGGGGAAACAGACTACAACTTTTGACTGGGCCTAAAGGTCTGCCATGTATTCTTTTTTCCTTGCGGCTCTGGTTGGTATCTATGTAACAAAGTTCTGCCCCAAGGAATCCAAGTGGAAGGGAGGCAGTACACCCTTTGCCTCTTCACCCCTTCCAGCTTCCTGCTTCCTGGAGCACACACATGACCATGCACAGCTGGAGAGCAAGACCGAGGACCTTGGTCTATCAGTCCTGGCCCTCTCACTCTCTTTTATGTGAAAAAGAAATTTAACCTGTGACTGGCCAGGCACAGTGGCTCACACCTATAATACTAGCACATTCTGGGAGACCAAGGCAAGTGGATTGCTCGAGCTCACAAATTTGAGACCAGCCTGAGCAAAAGTGAGACTCCCATCTCTACTAAAAAAATAGAAAAACTAGCCCAGTGTTGTGGCAGGCACCTATAGACCCAGCTACTTGGGAGGCTGAGGCAAAAGGGTCTCTTTTGACTAAGAGTTTGAGGTTGCTGTGAGGTGTGATGTCAGGGCACTCTACCCAGGGTGACAGAGTGAGACTTGGTCTCAAAAAACAAACAAACAGACAAACAAAAAAACAAAGGAAAGAAAGAATTGGGCGGTGCCTGTGGCTCATTGAGTAGGGCGGCAGCCCCATATATCGAAGGTGGCAGGTTCAAACCCGGCCTCAGCTAAACTGCAAAACAGAAAAATAGTCTGGTGTTGTGGTAGGCGCCTGTAGTCCCAGCTACTCGGGAGGCTGAGGCAAGAGAATCACCGAAGCCCAGGAGTTGGAGGTTGCTGTGAGCTGTGTGATGCCACGGCACTCTACCGAGGGCGATAAAGTGAGACTCTGTCTCTACAAAAAAAAAAAAAAAAAAAAGAAAGAAAGAATTTAACCTGTGGTTTAACACAAGAACAATTTCTTTCTTTCTTTCTTTTTTTTTTTTTTGAGATATAGTCTCACTTTCTTGTCCCCAGTAGAGTGCACTGCTGTCACAGCTCACAGCAACCTCAAACTCTTGGGCTCAAGTGATTCTCTTACCTCAGCCTCCCAAGTAGTTGGGACCTTAGGTGCCTTCCACAATGCCTGGCTATTTTTTTTAGAGATAGGGTCTTGCTCTTGCTCAGGCTGGTCTCAAATTGGTGAGCTCAAGCAATCCACCCACTTCAGCCTCCCAGAGTGCTGGGATTACAGGCAAGAGCCACTGCGCCCGGGGAAAAATTTATTTCTTGATCACACATGTGCAGTGCTGGTCCGCAGGACCGACTAAGAGAGCCAGGGGGCACTCTGAGAGCCAGGCTGGCAGTGTTCCACCTCAACCAATGCTTTCACTATTGCTGAGACAGGTAAAGGAATGTTGTGAGTAGTGTACTGTTAAAAGCTTTTGCTTGGAAATGACACATTACTTTGTTGGCTAATGCAAGTCACATGACCATGTCTGACTTTAAAGGAGGTTGGGAAGTACAGTCTGACTATATGCCTCAGAGGAAGGGGAACTGGAATATTTGGGCAGTCCTAATGACTACTATAATTTTTATCTTGTTTAAGCTACTGTTAAACTGTTATTTTTGGTTTTCAGCCACTTGCATTTTCTCTGAATCCCAACTCATATAGGAATGGTCATATAAATGTTATGACAAGTGGGTTTAAACCAGGTCCTCTGGCCAAGTGTGGTGACTCACACTTGTAATCCTTACACTTTGGGAGCCTGAGGTGAAAGGACCACTTGAGGCCAACAGTTCAAGACCAGCCTGAGCAAGAGCAAGACCCTGTCTCTACAAAAAGTAGAAAAATTAACTGGCCTGTGGTACCTCATGCCTATAGTACCAACTACTTCAGAGATTGAAGCAGGAAAATTGCTTGAGCCCAGGAGTTTGAAGATGCAGTGAGCTATGATGATACCCCTGCACTCTAGCTCAGGTGACAACGTGAGATCCTGTCTCAACAAAACAAAAAGCAAAACAAAACAAAAACCCCAAGTTCTCTAAGGAAGGCTATTGTTGAGAATGCACCTTATACTTTGCAGGATTTCCAGGGGCTTTTCTGGGAAGGAAAAAGTCACATCTTTGTTAAGATTGCCAATCATCCTTATATTATTGAAGTCTAGTACATTTGTGGCAATTTTTGAAGAATTCCCATTGTATAGTTTGTATTGCCACCTCCAGCTCCTTCTAAATCTGGGAAATGTTCCCTATTCTTTTGAAAAACACAACTCTAGTCTTGTTCTATTCTACTTTGTTAGTACAGTCCTTGAGATCTGTCATCTTTTCTTCTTTTTTTTTTTTTTGAGAAAGTCTTACTTTGTCACCCTCAGTAGAGTGCAGTAGCGTCATAGCTCACAGCAACCTCAGACTCTTGGGCTCAAGCGATTCTCTTGCCTTAGCCTCCGCAATAGCTCAGACTACAGGTGCCTGCCCAATCCCCAGCTATTTCTAGAGATGGGGTCTTTGTTTTTGCTCAGATTGGTCTCAAACTCGTGAGCTCAGGTGATCCACCAACCTCAGCCTCTCGGAGTTCTGGGATTATAGGCATGAGCCACCTCACCCAGTTGAGATCTGTCATCTTGCCCAGCAGCTCTAAATATGTCCTACTTCCATCAATTTGGTAAACATGATCACTTGACCCTATTACACCTTCCAAAAACATAGACAAATTGTTATTGTATCCCTGTTGTCTTTGTTCTCTCTCGGTTCTCCTTTCCTGAAACCCCTAAACGATGATTCTATTTGTACTCCACAGAAACTATCTAAAAAGCCATTAATGGCTTTTATCAAGAAGCATTTGTCCGGCTTAGCACCCATAGCTCAGCAGTAGGGTGCCGACCACATACACTGGGGCTGGCAGGTTGGAAACCAGCCCTGGCTTGCCAAACAACAGTGACAACTACAGCAACAATAACAAAATAGCCAGGCGTTGTGGCGGGCACCTATACTCCCAGCTACTTGGGAGGCTGAGGCAAGAGAATCACTTAAGCCCAAGAGTTTGAGGTTGCTGTGACTTCACGGCACTCTACCAAGGGCAACACAGTGAGACTGTTTCAAAAAAAAACCAAAAGAGCATTTGTCCTAAAACTCTGGAATATCTGGAAATATGCTTCTACATATTTTTTCTGACATTTTAATTTTTATTTTTTAATATATTTTATAGAACAGTTTTTGGTAAAACTTACTTTTATGCATTTGAGTAGTACAGAAATGTGTTCTCATCTGCTACAGGCAAAACCTTGTCTTTGCCACAAACACAGGCACCATCTGCAGTAGAAGATACGACATATTTATTTCTTGAAACCAAATGTGGTTTGCAACACATGCATTAGATTTGTAATACAGAGTGTTTACAGCATTTACTGGATGGAAGTGTGACCTAGAAGGAGGCACAGGTTGTTAAAAAACAAAAAAAACAGGCTCGGCGCCTGTGGCTCAGTGGGCTAAGGCGCCAACCACGTACACCTGAGCTGGCGGGTTCGAATCCAGCCCGCCCGAAAAACAACAATGACGGCTGCAACCAAAAAATGGCCGCGCGTTGTGGTGGGTGCCTGTAGTCCCAGCTACTTGGGAGGCGGAGGCAGGGGACTCGCTTGAGCCCAGGAATTGGAGGTTGCTGTGAGCTGTGATGCCACAGCACTCTATCCAGGGTGATAGCTTGAGGCTCTGTCTCAAAAACAAAAAAACACCAAAACCTTTTACAGTCTAGTCTCACAGATAACAATTCTACAGACTATTGACAGAGGAAGGCTTTATTATTCCTGGGGAGCTAGACCATACATGCAGCGGATGATGCTTGCTGTTTTGCAGTCTTATGCTTAAGCAGCAAAGAGGAGTTATATCAGATTTGAATGTGAAGGACAAAAGCAGCTCTGGAGATACCAAATGATAGTGTGTGTTACAGGTTTAACACACTAATTTAATTTCATTGGAAAAAATAATGAAACTGGTGAAAAGTATTTATGGAACAGGAAGAGAGCATATTTTGCTGGTTTTACTTTATGTTTGAAGTTTTGGGTATAGCTCTGCCCATAAATACTGAAATGCCTAACATAAAGAACGCAGCCTGGGGCATACCCCATAAAACTTACAGTGCAATTAAATGAGCAATTTCCACTGGAAATAAAACGGGCATGTTGAGTGGAATATGAATTAAACTGCTTATGACTCAGGCCTTCAGGAGGCTTTAGAGAAGGACCTGCTGGTTTCAGTAACACTTGATGCAGTCCATCTATAGGTCAAGGCCAGTAAGTAACAAGAGGTAGCTGTAGTTAGCGTGAAGACCACAGCATTCAAAAATGTATTTAATGTAGTTCGCTGGTCAGTATGTCTCCTGAAAACAATTAAATCTGACCTTTCCTTACATTGCAGGCATACTGAGCTTCTGTGTTGTGTTTGCTATGCAGAATTTTTGACACTTCTTTCAAACTTTATTTTCACTTTCTGAAAACTGAAAACAGATGTCCAGGTGTCAAAAAAACTTTTAAAAAATATTCCGAAAGGAGATTTCAACTGGAAAATCCAAAAGATACCAAAACACACATTAATTTGCCCTACACAACTCTTTCTGCCTTGGTTCAGCTCTGGGACCTTATTTGGAGAGTAAAGGACAATGAATGATTCACTGATATCCTGAGGGAAAAGTCAGTTGAGGAAAGAATTTAGAATGTGCAGTCTTGAGGAACCATAAGTATGAGTTTGGCTGATGAGAGAAAACATGTTTTAATCTTATTTGTAGTACAAGATAAAGTTTAGCATTCTTTCTTTGAGGAATTAGGGTAAGAGTGAGAAAGGAAGGTTTGGCATTTGCCTGGCTATGAAAGCCAGAGGGAAGCTCAGAGAAACTAGCTCCTTCCCGCCCTCTCTTTTCCCAAGTGCCTTTGACCTCCAACAGTAACAAAAGGAAGTGAGGGTGTGGGGCTGCAACAGGGCTTGTGATTTGAATGACTATTACCAGCCAGTTAATAAGTTCACGTGTCAAATTATGTGTAAAGTATTTCCTTAAAAAAATCATGGTATTTCACTGTAGTTTTGTCTGAATTTACCTTCCCCTCTCAAAATAATGTGTCTTGTCATTTTTTGACTGATAAAAATGACTATATGTATGAAATTTTCCCAGACGAAAAATATTTTCCATAGCTACACATACAGTACTTTGAATTTTCCGCATTCGATTTTGTTCTAGCCAGACCTCAGTTCAGCATATCCTGCTCGCATGACGGTAATTTCTGTCCGGATCCAAGCGCGACGTTTCGCGCTCACTGGTCCCGGGGCCATCTCTCCCGACCGGGGGATGCTCGGTGCGTCGGGTCGGCCGGCCTGCTCCTCCCCGCGGAGTCCGGAAGGGCAGCGTTCTGTTTGTGCAAAAAGGGGGAAGGTTACGATGAGAAGGCCAAAAGCTGAGCCCTAGGAAGATACATGCTAAGTAGAGGAACGCTGAGGCTCGTTAGGAGGAAGGAGTGAGAGTGAATTAGGAGCTCAAGCTGTAAAAGGAGCTTTCTGTGCGACCCTGATGTGTCGGACATTTCTTTGATTAAACGCATAATAAAAAGAGGCACTTTTTAGGTTAACACAGCATTATATAACCGGAAAGTTTTACAGCTTTATATGTATAGTGAATAGTTGGTGGAGGGAAAAAAAAAAAAAAAGACTTCCCCCTAGGTTTATTTGGGTAAGATTAAAAAAAAAAAAAAGAATTCTTTAAGGATGCATTTCTTTTTTTCTTTTTTTTTAAGACAAAAGCTTGGAGGCATAAAATGGAGTTATTTTCATCGGAATGGCAGCCTCTTTACTGCTGTTTTACTACATGTTCGTAGTTAAAATCATTTCATGTTTTCCTCCAGTAAGTACGATCAGTTTCAAAACAGCTTTGTTAATTAGCACGGTATGACGCAATATATCACCGCATCTTAGAGCTCTGGCGCCAGCTAGTGGTAGGACAGGGGAGACGCCTGGTCGTTCTCAAAGCGGAGGCGGCGTCGGGCTCCTAGTCTCCCCTTGTCCCTCGTCCTTAGTTTTTTTTCTTTTCCCATCACCGTAATGGGGGAATCATTGCAGTGTGTCCAGAGAGGAGCAGACGGGATTATAGATGAAAGTAGAGAGAAAGGGTGGGCAGGGGAGGGAGAGGAAAGGCCAGACAAATGCAATCGTTTCTCCAAAGGATTTCAGAAGAGATCATTGATTTGAAATATTCCTGCCATGTTGATGGAGCAGCTCAATCTTTTGCCAGTGCATTTTTAGCCGTTTGTTTTCCATTTGTAGATATATTTGAATATATACGTAGGACATGTAATAACTATGGAACGTCACCACAAACACAGCACTGAGGACATGTTGTAAGTGTGAATTTGTGTTCCTTTTTAAGTAGCAATATTTCTGCTGTGAACAGGCTATGTTACCTCCTCACTGGTACGACTCTAAGATGAATAACTCTCAAATGGTTAATAAAGAAGAAACCTCTTTGTGGTTGTTACACTGTGAAAAAAATATAAAAATTCCAGGCAAAAGATACTTTACTGAGATCTTTGAAGATGTGTGAAGTAGATTTAGGCTTGGAGTCCAATTTATTCTCAACTAGAAATAGGTTATGATGATTTGCAGAAAAACTAAAAACATACAGTATTTATTCTAAGAACAAAGAATCTTTTGCAGGCTATTTTTCTCATTTAATTAAGCCATAACTGATCTTACGAGGGTTATGAGAGACTTCAAATGCTAATAAATAAAACCTGAAGCTGAGATGTTTTTTCCCACTAAATAGCAGGAGCTGCTTATAACCCTATTATTTATTGCCAAAATTGATTATTATTACTAATATTCTATGTGGAATTTACTATGAAAACAGGTTGAAGCTTGTAAAGAAGACCTTTTAAAATATCATTTATATATCTATATTTATGTCAGTTACAGATGATAAGGATAATCTCAACTGAAACTTATAATAATGTTTTTGGAAGGCAGATACTGTTTAAGAGGAGGTGTCAGAAAGGAAAAACTGTCACAGTCTTACCTCAGTTTACTTTGTGTTACTGTGCTGTTGGAAAAATAACATTTAAAATCTTATCTGTGTGAGTCATTAGATGGTAAAAATAGCTGCTCATGATGTTGGTGTGTGACACACTACTGTTTTAAGCATATTTTAAACTTTTGCTAAAAACTGCATAATTTATGTTAAAAATTCACCTAATTTTACTGCCAACCAAATTAAAGCATTGACATTTTCCCTTTGATTTTAATCATCTGCTACCTCTTTGTATATAATAAGGCCCTATTGAAAAATCTTAAAATCTTCAGTTGACCGGATTCCTCTGTGTCTCTTTTACCTCTTTTTTGAGATGGAAACTGGGCTTATAATTAGAGTTCCAAATCAGTACCTGAAAAGGAGTATAAAGGAGTATTATTGAGTTTTTTTTGAAAAAAGAAATTAACTTTAATGATGTTCTATCAATGACAGTGGATTAATGGAAAGTGAATTGAATGATAGAGTTGAATTGACATAAAATTTTGAGAATTACAGCAAAATAAAATAATTTATGCTGTTTTAAAACAGTTTTGTGGTATGTTAGTACTTATTTTGAGCACTGAGTTTTGATTAGGTCTATCTTTAAAACTGTTTAATGGTTGCCTTAAAATATTTTGATGCCTACTATAATCCTTATATAATTTCCCATATGCTACCAAGTAAAAGCTTTGAAATGTCATTTCCTCTTAATTTGAAATTCACCCATAAAGATTTCAAGATTTATCATCTGAGTTTAATTTCTTACTACTTTTTGATATCATAAAATTAGAAATTAACTCCATATTTCAAATGAACAAATTTGAAGGAAGGAAGGAAAACATACCTGAGTATATTTATATTTTTCCTCTATAAGGATTGCTCCTGTGACTTTGAAATAGTGTTATTAGCAAATAATCAGTTCATTTAACTTGAATCCTCCTTTCATTTGAAGTAGTCTATCAAATTCTTACAAGGGAAGTAAAAATTCATCATCGATGGACATCATTTTTACTTAGGAGGTGGAGGGAGTGGATGATCTCAAATGTGACAACATAAAGACAAACTTACAAATACAGATGCTCACAGATTCATTCTGACATTCACATTTGAAAAGATAAGGCACACTAAAGTGTATGTATACGAATAATTAAATTTTTTTTTTGGCCGCTAGACTACATGATTGTGAAATATGAGAATCTTCCCTTACAGGCGATATTGGGGCCCTCTACAGACCCTCCCATCAGGAGAGGCTGGCACAGTGTGAGAGGGACGCATCTGCCGGCAAAGTACTACAGATGGTTCCCCTCATTAGCCTACAGAACTCCAAGCAGCCATCACGGAGGAGGCTTGGGATCTCTCTTGGACAAGATGTTAAGCTAGCCTCCTGTTCAATGTCATTACTATTTCTCCAAAATAATCTCCTCAGTGCGCCCTGTCGGGTTGGGGCTGGTCGACATGTCGCACTTGCAGAGATTAGAGAAGGCAGCCCTGTGCCCAGCTTGCTCAAGGGCATTGCATGCTTTTTAGATCTGAAAAAGGTTCACAGCAAGTCAGATAGACTTGGAAAACTTCTTAATCTAAATGCAGTGGCAGAGCAGCCTTGATGTTCCCTGGAAAGTCATTAGTGTAGCTTTTGGAATTCTGGGCAAGACTCACCTTCATGTTCACACTTACATTACATTGAATGCATTGACAGTCTCATTTCTCCTCTTCCCCTCGACCCATTGATTTATTGACATAATGGTATTTTAATTTTGTTTTGTTTACCCTTTGTTTATTAATCAGCCTTAAACCAGGACACCAAGCCCTGGCAACCGGAAATGTTAGTTAAGTTTAGCAGTAGAAACAGCAGGGGGAGCCCATACTGTTTTATGATCTGCAGTTTCTCTGGCTGGATTATTATTATAATAATTATTATAGTTGTTTTACATTTATAACATAGATGTTTACAATCTGTGTACATGTAAAACATAGATGTTTAGAACTCAATCACTGTGTGCTAGACTGTTGCGATCTTAAGTCACAGAGGGTCAATTTTTATTCTTTAATTATTTAAAATTATTGAGCTACCACATCTTTTAATCCAGGGAGAATCCTGTTCCAAATTTTGTTATTTCTTGAAAAATGAAATCAGCTAAACTCTCTTATCTAATGTCTGTAGCTGTTTTCTTGCATTTCTAGCTGCAGATTTTTTTTCCCCCCTGAAACACAGAGAGGTTCAAATGTACTATCTGATGTGTTTTTGAGATTGGGATGGTGACAAGAGTTCCTATTGGGATCACTGGGCATTCTAACATGACCCAGACTTAGTTTTCAATTTCTCAGCTAATAAAATGCAGAAACCAATTGGCTTTTAATATTGTTTTCTGATGCTTGATAAGGTCTTTGGATCAGTGGGTTTTCACTACCGTAAAATAATTCCGAATATCTGAATTACTTTTTGCTATCTAAATAAACCATTGTAATGTCTATTGGCATACATTTTATATATTGTAGCTCATCCTATATTATTCTGCTCTATTGAAGGGGAAGTGACCCTAGAGTGATATTATCTTGCCTGAATTGGCAAGTCTGCCAGTAATGTCAGAAAAATCACCTGGCGATGTGATTCATGATTATGCTAAGATGGGTTTTGTAAATCTAAATAATTTCTGTTGAATTATTTTTGGATTTCATAAGAAATAGCTTAAAGCTAAGCATTTACTTTACATTGCCAAGGATATCCAATGCTCAAAATAACATATAGAAATAAAAAAATTACAAATAATTTTTTTCTTTTTTGCTAAAACAGTGTAAGTTTTAAAATTTTTTGATGGTTGAATAATTCTGTGGTTCTCTCCATATTGAAATAAAAAAATGTAATCTCAGAGTGAACAGAACACCTTAGGGAGGTTTAGTGTTTGAGGAGGCCCTGCAGGTTGAAAGAACTTTATGGGCATGGTGGTGGGGTGGGGTGGGTAGTTGTGAGAGGGGAAGATAGTTAACAGGCAGAAAGAAGATCATAAGCAAAGGGGCAGTGTTGGAAAGGGGCCCTGGTTAGACTAGGACATAGGAATTTGGCTACACACAGAGGAGAAGTATGTGATGTTTTGATGCATAGCTATAGCAGTTAGGACTTTATTCTAGATGACAGGTAGGGTTTTAGAAGCAGAAACATATTAGGAATTATATTCCAGGGAGATTGATTTGGTGACTGGGTACAGTATCCTTGAAGATTTAGACAAATGGATTAAGCATCATCATTAATAAGCAAAACAAAGGGCGGCGCCTGTAGCTCACCGAGTAGGGTGCTGGCGCCATATACCAAAGGTGGCGGGTTCAAACCTGGCCTCAGCCGAACTGCAAAACAAAAATAGCCGGGCGTTGTGATGGGCGCCTGTAGTTCCAGCTACTTGGGAGGTTGAGGCAAGAGAATTGCCTAAGCCCAAGAGTTGGAGGTTGCTCTGAGCTATGTGATGCCATGGAACTCTACCCAGGGTGATAAAGTGAGACTCTGTCTCTACAAAAAAATCAATAAATAAAAATAAAAAGCAAAACAAAGAAGTTATAATTTAAAAGTCACTTTTCACATAATTTTAATTAATTCATTTATTTATTTATATATTTGAGACAGAGTCTCACTCTGTTGTCCTGGGTAGAGTGCTGTGGCATCATCATAGCTCACAGCAACTTATATTCTTGGGCTCCAGAGCTGCTCTTGCCTTAGTCTCCTGAATAGCTGGGACTATAAGCTCCTGCCACAATACCTGGCTAGTTTTTCTATTTTTAGTAGAGGTGAGATCTTTTGCTCAGGCTGTTCTCAAACTCCTGAGCTCAGATGATCTGCTCACCTTAGCCTCCTTCAGTGCTGGGAACTAATTTATGTTAAATATTTTTAATTTTTAGAGATAGGGTTGTGAACTGTTGCTCAAGTTGGTCTTGGACTCTTGGGTTCAAGTTATCTTCAGCCTCCCAAAGTGCCAGGATTACAGGCATGAGCCACTGCACACCCAGCTTCACATAATTTTACGCTATGATAGAAAGTATTTTTGTGCCATCTTCTTGATTTATATAGTTAATGCTAAATCCAGTCTGAGTAGAGCTGTGCATGGGTATTTTCTTTCCATGATTATTGGTAATAGCTTCATACATTTGGGGAGCATTTTAAAAATTATAAATGCTAACATGTTTTGTTCTTCTATCAACTTGTTAAGGTTACAAGATGCTTTTGATAGAGGTAATATAAGCTCCTCCCCCACTATAGACTTTTTGACTGCATATGTAAACATAGATTTGTAAATCAGAGTGAAAGCTTATGGTTGTTTCTGTGTTTCTATGAAGCGTCAGGATTATCCTTGTATGGCTGATTGTTTTAAACAAATGCTGAATTTCATTTTGTAGGTGTCTTAATGTGGTATCATAGTTGATTCAGCCGTACACTGATAGAAAGCACTTTTTGGAGGAAAATAAGTTAAAATGCCATTCACTTATATATAAATGTTCTTTAGTAATATAACTTTCTTTTCTACCAAATTCATAATTTACAGACAGAGTATATTGTATTTTAATTGATTCTATAGAGAGAAAGAAAAAAGGTATAGTATCATGAAGAAAGCAAAAGGGGGTTCTAATTATAGACTGAGAAGAGATTTTAAAAATCTAGTATAATATGATATTTTAAAAATATCTAAGGAAAATACCTTTTATATTAATAAATTTAAAAGCCATATGATATCATTTTACTAGTACCACTAGGGGTGGAAGGAAGACCAGTAAAACAATAATTTTCTTCTAAATCATTTGACAAAAAGTGGAAACTTAACAATAGTTAGCTGCTCAGTGTTTGAACTCTTTTAATGCAGTACATGTGTTTATCTGTTGAACTGATAGTACCATGATTCAAGCAGCACATCATTTCTGGCTTGTGTGACCATAATTGTCAACTTTGACTTCCATGTCAATGTATGCTTCCATCTAACTTTATATAATATATAAGGCTCTTTATATAGTCCGTGTTTGGCATTATCACAATTTTTGCTTGGCTCAGACAGGGCAGGTTGATTATCATTAAAGTGTTATTTATTTCTATTTTATTAAGCTCCTTTTACATTCGTGTTACAGGTTAATTTATACTTTTATTTCATGCACTACTTGGCTTTACTGATTAATATGCCCCATGGCATTCAATAAAGTCAGGCAGTAGAGGAAATAAGAGTGGTATTAATTTCTAACATTGCTATAAATTTGCCTTAATAAAACTAGCTCAATAACATTATAGAAGTAATACAATGGATGCTTCCAAATTGGTAACAAAGATGCAACTAAACAATTTTCCCTGCTGAGTTTAACATAACCCTATTACTGCCTTTTCTTTGAAGTGTGGAAATGAAACCTGTCTTTCCTTCTTTAAAAGGTATTTTTTTCCTTCTTTGAAAGGTAATCTAATAGATGCTTGGTACAGTACACAGCTCTACGTTTGACTTTTTCCAATACATCTTATTCAGACATTTAAGTTACAAAATGTACAAATTAACATAAGTCACACAGGCCCCTGGGGGGGGAATTTTATTCATGTAAGAATTTTCATAAGGAATAAAATTATGTCTCCAGCTTCAGTTATTTCTCTTTCTTTAGAATGTTAATATTCAATCCCAAAATAAATATTATAACTCTGGAATTTGATAATATAGAAGGGCTAGTGAAAATTCACATGCTAGAATATTTTTTTTTCAGTTAACCCACTACTCCTACTCCAATTGTTCAATTAAATAAAGTTAGAATTAGGATTTATAGGAACTTATAAAGGCAAGGACACACTGCCACCCACTGAATTTTGGTCACAAAATTTTAATGATAAAGGATGTACTTTATTATCAAGTAACCAAATTCATGTATTAGAAGAGAATACATATTCTCTCCTCTTCATTTATTAGTTGTAGTCAGGCTAGCAAAAAAATGGTCACAAATCAGAAATTTGCCTTCATTTTTATTATTCCAGAAGAGTAAGCGCACTTCATTCTGAAGTTTTCCCTTTCTTAGGTTTTCAATACTTTCTTTGAATTCTAGCATTTATGAACTGGAAAGAGATTTGATTTAAAAAAAAGCAGCAAACAACCTTTGAAAATCTCCCTTCGTGGGCGGCTCCTGTGGCTCAGCGAGTAGGGCGCCGGCCCCATATACCGAAGGTGGCGGGTTCAAGCCCGGCCTCGGCCGGCCGAACTGCAAAACAAAAAAATAGCCGGGTGCTGTGGCGGGCGCCTGTAGTCCCAGCTACT
>CAUYON010026382.1:0-22389 GCA_963573935.1 Arctocebus calabarensis | reverse complement strand
TTACCCTGGAGAGAGTGCGATGGCATCACAGCTCACAGCAACCTCCAATTCCTGGGCTCAAGTGAGTCTCCTGCCTCTGCCTCCCAAGTAGCTGGGACTACAGGCGCCCGCCACAACGCCCAGCCATTTTTTTTTTTTTTTTTTTTTTTGGTTGCAGCTGTCATAGTTGTTTGGTGGGCCCGGGCTGGATTCGAACCCGCCAGCTCAGGTGCGCGTCTGGCGCCTTAGCCCGTTGAGCCACAGGCACTGAGCCACCATGCACATTTTCAATAAACAGTAGTAAATGTCAGCCATTGTCCCCGCTGGAGAAGGGTGAAGAACTAGTGTGGAGACAGGCTGCTAACTGGGTGACTGTGACACAGTGCTGGACCTCAGGCCAAAGCTTTCAAGGGCTTCTTTTTGGTAGTGGCGAGATACCAGGCTCCCCACTGTCGGAGAGGGGCTGCAGATGTGGGCAGGGACCCTGTGGACTGGGCTTGGATGTGGGAATGCCCAAGAACAGATGAGTTTTGAGGAAGGCAGACATGTAAACATATGTCAGACTGAGTCCACACACATGCACACCCACACAAAAGGCATGCACACATACACACCCACACACATACAAAGTATACACACGCACATACACAAGGAATGAACATGTACACACATGCACACATACATGTGGAGGTGCATGCTGCCGTGTACACGCATGCGCATATAACAGGCCCTTTCACACATGCACGCATGTCCACACACAGACATCAGCACACTCTCAGCTGTGTCTGCCAAAAGGTCCAGATAGTGAGAATGACCACCAACCGGTGGGGAGAGGCAGCCCTAGCACAAACAGATGTGCACACGTGGGCTGCACATGGACTCAACGCTGGAGAGAAGGAAAGTCCCACTGTGTAGCAAGGGGAGAAGAAAGATGAATTCGAAAAGTGCCTTTTTGTAACCATAGGAATAATATCCACTGATAATAATCAGAACCATCAGTGGAGGCTGAAACAGGATTAGGCTGAACCCTAAAAGGGTATTTGAACAGTCTGAGATCACCCTCCACAAGACATGGGAGCAGATAACACCTGACCAGGTGAGGCACCTGCTATCACATGCTGAGGAGGACATGCCCTCCTCCTGTGGAATCCCCACCCATGGAGGAGACCCTAGAGTTCACCGGACAGGTGAGATTTGATGTGATTCTCAAAGCCTGCGTGTGAGGCAGCTGAACGCTTCCCACAGGCCTCCACCAAAGCCGAGTGGAGAGGCCCCTGGGTGCCCTGGCTCTTGCCCATCTCTGGACACCCCCCTAGCAGGAGGGAGGGGGTGTTTGCTTTGGAGGGAGGGGCAGGACCCCTAAAAAGCCCTACCCTGAGGTTGATATTTTTGGATTTGAAATTTATATTAAAATGGGAAGCGGCCTGGGCTGGAACTTCTGCTTACGGCAAATCCTGCTTCCAGTGCCCAGAGACCCTCACTGAAGCCTAACGAGATGCCGGCTCCTCCTCACCTGGCACTGTGCCCTCCAGCACCCGGCCAGTGAACACCTCCTGCTGAAAGGCTGGCCGGTTGTCGTTCTGGTCCACAACCACGATCTCCAGGTCTGTGGGGTCCTCCAGGGTGGATCCCCCCAGGTCCAAGGCAAAAGCTCTCAACTGTCAAACAGAGCAAGGGTTGCACTGTGGTCCCCAAATTTTGGTGGCAACCATGAGGGCCACAAAAAAGGCCAGAAAATGCTGACTTGCGCCCGGCTGGAAACATCACCTGAACAGATGAGAGACAGCAAGGGGAGAGGGCTATGCTCCCTGAAGGGAAGTGGCTCTCTCTGAGCAGACAGGGCGACCGCCATGCTTCCCCTCTGGCCATGGCTGCCAGGAAGCTCACAGCTGTGCTCCCTGTGCCTGTGCAGCCAAAATAATGCTCTCATCAGGGATCCTGGCCCCTCTGGTTGCTATCTATGGTTTCGGCTGCTCTTCAAGTTTAATCTCCCATGCACAGTATGAGCAAGATACAATGTCCAGATAAAAAATACTCTCTACTCTACTGACTTTCCATGTCGGAGAATCAAGAACTGGTTCTTTAAGTCTGAAGGAAGACTGGGATCATACAAGAGAATACTGTGCCTTCTGAAAAGACAAAGGCGGGCACCTCCTCAGGTCAGGCACAAGACGGCTTTTTGGAGAGTCCATACTGGAGGTGGCAGGTGGCTCCGTGGGGAACTTGGAGAGGTTGTGCTCTGGGGACCCCACCTCCCCCACCTTGAGCCCACAGCAAGCTCTCTCCAGTGCCTTTCAGACCTCAAAACTCCAACCCCCCAAGGGGCAGTATTGCCTCCCTGGAGATCCCACCCCAAGAGCGGCAGCTGCTGCTGGGACCAGTACTGCTTTGGGGTACTCACTGTGACCCCCACCCCATCACACAGAACCAGGGGCGTGGATAGCTGGGTGTGGCTAAGTGGAGACAGCGATGACGGTGTGGCTGAAGCCAGCCTCCCACCCTGTGGCAGATACCCCGGCTCCTCCCCAGGCAAAACCAAGCCCGCCTCCACCTGGCCTCTGTCTGCCCATCTGCTAAAGGGGACTGGGACCCCAAATAGCTGCGTCCCCCATCCCTGGCACCACCCCAATGAGAACTGCCGAGATCTTGCAGGAGAAAGTGGTTTGGCCTGAAGGATACTACACTGGGGGCAAAAGCCCAGGGGGAGTAGGGGCCTCAGCTTCCCACCAGGCCCCCACTCAGCAGGCCCCCACCCTGAAGCGGTCCGTCTTCTCACGGTCCAGCGTGGCGTTGAGGAACACCTTCCCAGTGAACTTGTCGATGCAGAAGATGCCCCGGGGCTCCTCATCCACACCAGGTCCCTGGATGCTATAGATGACACTGCCCAGCTGCTGCTTGTCAGACTTAATCTATGGCAGGAGATGGAGCTGGAGGAGGCGCTCGGGGTGGGGGGATCGGCCTTTTGGAGGCCCTTCCCCAGCTGGCAGCACTGAGGGTCCGAGATCTACAGGAGGGCCCCCCGGGGAGGCACATGGCGGGGGCAGCTCAGCCTGGGGCCCAAGCCCCTGAGCCCTGATTACAGGTTCAATCTGCTAACACCTGCTCAGTGTCTGGAGAATAAAATCGAAGGAAAAAGTCACTGCCACAGGGGTTCCAGCTCAGAGGGCACGTGGCGTGCGCATGGCCAGATGAGAAACCTGGGCTCTGGCTCTGACAGAAGGTGGGACTTCCCCCAACTCCCAGGAGACCACCTGGGAACAGGATCCCCTGGTGACCCAGCCTTGACCCCTCACCTGTACCAGGGGGTAGGGGAGGCTCTTGTGGTTCTCGGACACGCTGATCGGGGGTATGACCCAGGCCCTCCGCACGCGGCCTGGCATCTGTGCCCTGCGCCAGGGGTCCAGGGTGCTGAGCCTTCTCAGCTCCGGGCTGCCCAAAGATAGGCTGAGGGCCTGTAACAGAGAGGCATGGTCACATGTGGCCTCCCTGAGCCCTGCTTGCAGCCCACCCCCAGGACCTCTTGAGGGCAAAGCCATTGCTCTGGCCCATGGGTCAGCACCCCTTTGAGCACCAGGCTGCATCAGGTTGTGGGTGACTGCCTCTGCCAGAGCCCCGAAGCCCAGAAGCTCCCACATAGCTGTTCCACTAGTACCTTCTGCTGTTACCCAAAACCTCAGGGTCCCATGACCCATGGTAGGCTGTCGCCAAGTAAGTGCTAGCTGGGGGTGGCCTTAGGCTTCTGTGCCCTCTGCCTTCCCTGAGGTGCTGGGCTGGGGGGGGGGGGCCTTAGGCTTGGGGGCCCTCGGCCTTCCCGGGGGTGGTGGGGGGGGGGGGGGGGGCAGTGAGCACCAGGGCGGCTCTGCCTTGGCGCTGGGAGAGGTGGCAACAGCACCAAGGAATGGGTCTTTAGGGCAGCAGTTTTGGACACAATGCACCCGGCAGGCAGACCCCTGGAACAGGGAGCTTGGTGGAGGTCTGCATGGTGGGCAGAAAGTGGGTGCTCCCTCCCATGGCTCTGTCTGGTTGCGGGGTCAGGGGCTTCTCCCAACCTGACATTTTGAGGTTTGGGCGAGGTTGGCCCAGCCTGCTTTTGTTTGCGAGGCCCAGAAAGGGGAAGGGTCACCAGAAGGTTCCTGCCTGGGGGCTACAGCCTCATCCCAGGCACCCAGGGCAGCCCAGCCATAGCCAGCCAAGCCACCCTGGGAGGGTGTGGGGTCCTGATTCCAGATACCTGCAGGAACCAGGGAGTGGTGCCCACTGCAGGGCCAGCCCCATGCGGCCTCCAAAAGGCCAATCCCCAGGTCTCTTGTCTCTCCCAGACCCCCACTCTTGCATGAGCCCTGACACAGTGAGAAGGACATGGTGCAGGGGCAACTCTACCACAGCCTGGGCCACTGTCCCAGAACTGGGGTAAGGCCTCCCACTGTCGTTTATGGAACCTGGGGACCCTTGCACACTCCTCTGTCCACCCCAACCTAGAGTCTGGGTGCTGTGAGCCCCCAGTAGTCCCACTGCCTAGAGTGAAGAAAGGCGGAGTATGGGGTGTGAAGGGAAGATGGCCATGCACCCCCCCACTTGGGGGTGGGGACCTTGGGCCAGTAAGAAGTGCAAAGGGGAGCACCTCTCAGCTCCAGCCCTCAGCTAGGGGACTGAGGCCCAGAGAAGAGATCCACCCAACAAGTCAAGGGCAGAACCACGGTCAATCCCAAATGAACCCTGGATCTCTTGCACCACCCTGGCTCCGACAGGTGGTCTCCACATCTGGCCTTCCCCCTGTACACCCCTAACCTGCCCCACAGTTGGGAGGGACACTTAGAGGTGGCCGGTCCCTTCTGGACGTTAAAATTATGGAGACTGGCTCAGTGCCTGTGGCTCAACAGGCTAAGGCACCAGCCACGTATCCCTGAGCTGACGGGTTCAAATCCAGCCCAGGCCCAGGCCCACCAAACAACAGTGACGGCTGCAACCAAAAAATTGCTGGGCGTTGTGGCGGGCACCTATAGTCCCAGCTACTTGGGAGGCAGGGGCAGGAGACTCACTTGAGCCTAGGAATTGGAGATTGCTGTGAACTGTAATGCCACAGCACTCTATCCAGGGTGACAGCTTGAGGCTCTGTCTCAAAAATCAAATTAAATCAAATCAAATCAAATCAATAAAAAATATAAAATAAAATAAAATAATTATGGAGACTTTCAAGACACACCTAAGCCAGGACTGCCCTAGCTCAGGAATCAGCATTTCTGTATGGACTGTGCTGCTGTTTCTGAAAGACCTCCAAGCCCAAAGCCCTGTGCTGACCCCACTGCCAGGCACAGATGCCAGGTGGGCATCACAAGCGAGGCTGCCCAGCCAATGCCGGGCACCGTTCTTGGGGTGCACAGAGCCTGCTGGGCAGTTTGCTGCAGACAGTGTGACTCCCTACATGGCAGCTGCTCTGCCCTGCCAGGGAGCACCCCCAGGGCCCCAGGCTCCCAGCTGGGAGCTCCTGCTAGGTGAACTTCCCTGCCCCCAAAGTTTCCACCGTGTCCACTGGCACGCTCCTGTTGCTGGAATATTCTAGAGTGCACTGCCCAAGACCCACAAACCACACAGGGGCCACTGGGCCCTGGAATGTGCCTGGCAAAACTGAGGACCTGACTTCTCCATTTCACATCCTAGTTGGTGTGAGTCCCTGTGTGGTTAGTGACAGCCTCAGGGGACAGAGCTCTGAAGCCCAGTGCTCACGACTCATCTGGCCACTTGCCCTCCCCAGCCCCTACCTGCAGGGTATAGGGGCAGGAGGCCTGGGGGCCCTCTATGGGGACAAAGCTGGGATACAGGACGTTGGGATGGAAATGCTGAGTCTGGGGGCAGGCAGTTTACAGGATCCTGTGGCTGGGGTGGGGTGGTGGTGGCTGCCCAGGGCCTGACAGAGACTAGGGGAAGGTTCTTAGGTAGGGAGGGCACAGACACCTGTTGCCTTCACCCAGACCCCGGTCTCTGAGACTACTGTCCCACCTCAGGCTGGGCTGCCGGCCTGGGGAGGGGTGCTCACAGGGCCTCAGGCCCTGAGCAACAAAGCGCCAAGCACTCAGCCACCCTTTCTGCGTGGATGGAAGCCTAGTCCCCAAGCTCCATCCTTGGGCCAGCAGGAGCTCTGGGGTGTGAGGGGAGCATCCTGTGTGACAGCCCCAGGCACCAGGAGAACTCTTAGCCCTGGTGCCTCCTCAACCCCACCCGGTGCATTTAGCAGAGGAGAGAATGTGGAGTGGGGGTGGACAAACAAGCTGGGACACCCCCACATCCCCTCTGCACAAGGTGACACCTGCCCCAGGGCAGGGGTAGAGCCTGAGAAATGGACCACCCAATGCGTTTAGCAGAGAAGAGAATGTGGACTGGGGGGCAAGGCTAGGCCAGGTCGATGCTACCCCTCCTTGGGGGACCACACACTGGGGGATCCCTCTGGCCATGTCTCCCAGCTACCCCCACTTCCAGGGCCAACAGTCTCACCCTGGCTTCTGCGCTGCACTTCCTTCCTTTTTGGCCAAGAGTGCAGGGCAGGGAAGGGCTGGGACATGGCTAGTGGCCTCAGGAGGAGACAGTAGTGACTGGTGAGGTGAGGGAGCAGGGACTGGAGGGAGAGGCCAGCATAGCTGTTAAGCCTGTCGGGCTTACACCTCTCTGCCTCTGTCCACTGCTGTCTCCTTATAACTGTGTGGATGTCCAAGGTCCAGGACCCATTGATGTGGTGCCCCCCCCCTCCACTTTGAGATGGGGCTTCAGGACTTGGTCTGGTTCTCACTGCACCCTGTCCCCAGGCCCACACACGGCAGGTCTGCACGTATGCAGTCTGGCACAGTGACAAAAACTGGTGATTTGAAACTAGAACTGGCCTCCCTTGGCGGCTCTCAGCCCCTGGCTGGCAGGGAGGGCCCAAAGCCTGGGTGTGCAGAGCCACTGACACTTTTGTAGTTAGTGACAGGGAGAGGACAGAGCGGGGACCCCAGGCTGTCATGCCCTCTGGCCTGCATCACACTAGTGACAGATGGCAGCTCTGGACTCTAAGCCAGCACAGCACAAGCCCTTCCAGGCCAGGGGAAGTTCCCAGCCAAGTGGAAACTTGCCTGCCCCACACAGGGCCTGCAGCAAAGGGTCTGCTTTTGGCACACAGGCTGCAACCATGCTGTGCTGGGCTTGGGCGTGGGCCTACCTCTCCCTTTGTCCCCAGGGACCCCTGACAGCCCCTGGGAACATCGCCTCACAGCTCCAGAAAGGTTTGGCAAGGTCTGCCCCTTTAGCCAGGTCCTGAACCAGGCTCTGAACCACCCAGTCAGAAGGAAACCAGAAACCCAGAGATACACAGAGCTGTTCCTGTCCCAGGTTATGCCTAGGTGGTAGGTGGGAGACCTCAGGCTCTTTGAACCCCATTTGGTCAAAGGAGAACGGGTCACTCCCACTGGGCAGAAGCTTCCACCATCTCCCTTCTCCCCTGCACCAGCTGTCTGGCAGGCTGCCCGCTTGATTGGCCCTAGGCCCACATGGTCAAGGCGGGCCCTGGGAGTCTTGGGTCCCTGTTCACAGCCCAAGTTCATGAGGCCAGCAGAAGCCACAGAGCCTTGGCAGGGCCCATTTTCCCAGATTAGAGGCTGCAGTGGGTGTGGGGAAGCTGTGCAAGCAGGCCATAGCTGACCTCTGGAGCTTAGTGGCACTTGTGGGTCTGGCTCTGTCCTCCCAGCCCTTTTCTTTCCCAGAAGACGTGGCATTGGGAACAAAGACCTGGGGGCCACCTTGGGGAGACTGGGGCATGTAGTGCCTGGGGCAATGCCCCATCAGCAAGGCAGACCCCCCCACACTGGGCTGCAGCCCAAGAGCACCTGGAGAGGACTTCTGGACGTGCACCCTGGCACACCCATCCACTTCTCTCTGACTCACCAAGCCAAGCCAGACCACAGATCCAGTTCCCCAAAGTGGATGTCCAAGGAAACCTCCAAGCTCATCCTTGACCCCACCCTTGACCACAAACTCTGAGAACTGTCCGGAAGCTCAGCTCCCAGGGCTGAATGCCCTTCGGTGGGATCTGCTCCCAGCCCCGGCACCAGCCCCAAAGAGATGCTGAGTGGTGAAGATCTGTACCCTATACGGCCGCACCTGCTTTGCCAGTGAGAGACCAGGTCCTGAGCCTGGGCATAGGTGTTGTCTTTAGGGCAGTGCGATGGACATCGAGGAGACCAGGTCTTCCATTTTGGCACCGAGATCACACTGCTTTGACGCGGCTTGGACAGAGCTAGAGGCTGCTCTGGGGCTCCAATGACCTGCTGTCAAAGCAGGTGGCAGAGCTTGGCTGCACACTGACTAACCTGCTCCTTGCCCACAGTGTGCCTCTGCCTGCCTAGAGAGGAGTGAGGGCTTCCCATCCTGCAGGAACCTCACAGCAGCGTCAAGCTTGGGGATGGGGTCTACGCTGGTCTCACACTTGCCCTCTGCCCATTTTCGGGAAAAGATATTCCGAGATTCTGGGAATATGCCTGGTGGGTGGGGCTTGCTTGGGAGGGGGTAAGAAGTCCCTGGCCTGGACACCCACAGCCTCCCGTGGCCTCCCCCTAGGCTGGAATCTGGCCTTTCCTTGATGGCACGTCAGGAATGGCCCCAGCTGTCAGCCCTGCCTTCTCCAGCTGCTGTGGGCTTGGGGAGAGGAGGGAAGGGATGGGGCAGCTGTGCCCTCCTGTCACTGTCCTGCCCTCACCGACATGCTTGGGACTGCAGTAAGGAGTGAGGGGGGATGCATGTGCATGAGGTCCCTGTCCAGGCTTGGGTGGTACTGGCTGGAGAGACAATGTGGCTTCCCCAAGCCCACATCAAGACGTGGGTGCCTTCCCAGCACACCCAGACCAGAGGACCACTCAATCATCCGTGCTTCCCCATCCCCAAGCTGGGGTGTGGTCCCAGGGGTAGAACCAGCAGCTAGGAGTGGTGGGGTGCAGAGAGGGGTTGTCATGAGTTCATTCTGAAGACACAGCCCACACCCTTTCCCCATGTTGTTCTGGGGCCCACTGGGCATAGGTATTAGAGGTGAGCTGGGCAGGAAAAGCCTCATCTGAGCTCCTGATGTAAGCCATAGATGAGTCTAGAGCTCCTGCCTGGGGCCCACCTGTGATAGCCCTGCTGGGCCTGGCTGGCTGAGGGCTCTCAGAGAAAGGAGTGTCCAGGAGGTGGTCACAGGCCCATGTGCATGGACAGAGAACAAAAGTATGAAAGCCCAGCTGGGTCAGGGAGAGGAAAGGTCCTGAACCGGACATATTTTGGTGGTCAGAGCTAATTTAAGGGCTGTGGCAGTGTAGGACACTCAGGGCAAGGACGCTGGTGAGGCCAGGCCCCCCACTGGATGGTGGCCACCCCCATTTGACTCTGCTGCCTCCAGTTGGGGAGGGGGCAGGTTCTGTAATAGCCCTGGGGCGGGAATTGGTGAGGAGGAGCCCTCTGGGAGGAAGGGAAGCCAGGATGGCTCTGGCCTCTCTCCTCCATAAGAGCCCACCTGGGGCCTGTGACAGATAGATACCCCCAAACCCAGGGGCAGGGTCTCCAGGAAGGTTCCCGCAATGCCAGCCTATGATGTGCTGGGAAGTGCCAGTGGAGAGCTTGGACGGGTGAGGGTGCCTGTGTCTGCAGAGGGCAGCGAGGGTGCCCACCACACATGGCTGGGGGTACAGGCCATCGGCAGCTGGGCTGTGGTAGGCCTGAGGGGCAACACTCAGCTGCATGCTGCCACTGTCCCCAAGGTGTGGCAGATGCCCAAAGACAGGGGTGGGAGTGGTTAGAGCCGAGGGTGCCTGCAGGGCAGCTGCTGGAGGGTCCAGTTAGCCAGACGCCTGGTCAGCTACCAGGAGCAGAAACCTGGCTGGCTGAGCTGGAAGGGCTGTGAGAATTAGAAGCACTTAGGAAACCCCTTCAGTGAGATCCAGCAAGGGACTGACCCCTCCCAGTGTCCCTCACTGCCTGACCACCCCATCATCACGATGGCTGGTGACAACTCTTTATCAAGTCAAGTAAGAAGGTGAGTGGCCATCCTGTTACATGCAACCATGGCCCAACCACAGCAGGGCCCTGCCCTTGCCTCAGCCCCGACCTGTGGCAGGGGCCAGGAGGCCATGTTCTCCGCCTCTAGGTCCCCAGGACCTGAAAAGATGAGACCGAGCATGGGCAGTGGGGAGTGGGGTCAGAGGCCTGTGCCTCCTTCCACTCTGCTCCCACATTGTAGAGGCCTGAGTTCCAGGGTCCAGAGATTTGCGGGGGCAGAGAATGCCTGGTCAGCCCAGGCAGCTGCTGTAATTCTTCAGGTGGACACAAAAAGCTGGGACACAGCCAGCACGCCTGGTAGGCTGGGGGCATTCCAAGGAGAAGGAGACTTCGGAGTATGAACTGCGGACCACAGAGCCCCCACTGCTGGCCGGGAGCATGGTGGGACAGGGGCTCGAACACCACCCAAGACTAACAAGGGTCGGAGTGAACTTAAACCACAGGCAAGGAGTTCAGAAGAAACCCCATCCCCAGGGCCCCCAGTGTGGGGATCTCCTGCCACCCCTGATCCTTCCTGCCCCGCCACAATCTCGACACGGTGAGAGAGGGGTGGCCTGGTAGGTGGTCCCCTGTTGTCCCCAGGCCTGGGGCGATTCCACTGAACTCGTATCCAGGCTCAGGCAGGGTACACTCTCTTTGGAACCTACCTGGGCGCAGAGCACCCCGCCCCCCCCAGCGCCCTGGGAGGCTGCCCCAGCCCAGCCCCCACCCCGGGGCCCCCAAAGGCACTCAGGGCCAACGGTCCAGGGGAGAACCGCTTCGGAGACGCCGTCCGCAGGCCCGGAGGCAGGGACCCCCGGATGAGCGCTGATGCCTTACCTGGGCCAGAAGCCCGAGGGCGAGGAGGAGCGCGGCGCCCATGGGGCAGGGCGGCAGCAGGACGGGAGGGTACCCGCTTCGCGGTCTCGGGTTCCGAGCGGCCCGGCGCGCCTGGGCTGAGTGACAGCGCAAGTGCGTGGGGCGGGGCCAAAGTGCAGCATGTGCGCGAGGGGCGGTGAAGGGCGGAACCTACGGCTGAGTGACAGCCAGTAAGAGGCTTCTGATGGGCCCCTGGACAGGAAGTGGGCGGATACAAGACCTAACTGACAGCTGTAGAAGGCCTATGAACATGCCCAGGAGTGGAATATGGGCGGGGCCAAACGCTGAGTGACGGCGCAAGAGTGCGGGCGGGGTCGAAGTGTAACACGTGCGCGGGGGGCAGTCCGGGGAGGAGACAAAGGCTGAGTGACAGCCCGTAGGAGGCCTCTGATGGGGTCAGGGACGGAGTGAGGCGGGGTCCAGGGCTGAGTGACAGCACAGGTGCGCGGGCGGCGTCGCCCATCCCTAGAGCGCGAAGCTACAGGCCGCGGAATAACTCTGCAGGGCAAAGGTGGCAGGGCTGGGGCCAGGCAACTGCACAGAGATGCAGGGCTTGCAGAAGTCAAGAATAGAGAGGTGGCCTGTCGGAAAAGGCAGGGGTGTGTGGGGGTCCAGATTAGGACCGGGATAGGAATCATTCATTCACCTGGCACACTCTTGCCTATAGGGCCTTTGCAGGGGCCGTTCCCTCCGCCAAGTGCGCTTCCTCAGGTGTCCCAAAGGCCGACCCCTTCTGCCTTCGGGGTCTGTTCTGCAGCATGTCTGCAGCTTGTTCTTTGGATCACTGACCGCGATCTTGTGTTGTCCCCTGGGCTGGGCTGGCCTGTGTGCAAAGCCCAGCCAGGCACAGGCCGGCCCAGGCTGCAGGGGTCCCACAGTGAACACCAGGCAACTGCCCTGGGAATGCTGGAGGCTCTGGGGCTCCCACTGTCTGGCAGCTTGAAAGGCCACTCATAGCTGGGGACTCCCAAATTGGCATCTCAGCTGAGGCCACTAGACACCTACGTGTTGTTCACCCTCCCTGCCCTCAGTGTCAACATCCCCACTCCAACCAAGTCCTGGCCCATCCCAACATGACTCTTGGCACACCCCCAACTCTCCTGGTCCACTCTCCACCACCAGTGCCTCCTTCCCTGGGGCCATTGCCTGGAGGACCTTCCTCCCCACAGTTACCTGCAGGACTCCCATGTGCATGTGTGTGTGTGCACTTCAATACCCACCAGCGCCCCGGCCAGTGTACAGGATCAAAGAGCCTGGAGGGGTTGGGAGAAGCTTGCTTTCAGGCAGGCGATGTGGGGGTAGGGCCCCCAGCAGCAGCAGCCAGCTTGGGGCCTCTACTCTCTCCAGATTGTGGGGTGGCTGTGCAGGTGCTGGACCATCTGTGTCCTTGGCTTGCCTGGCAGGGGCCAGGCTGCCTTGGGGAAGCTCAGGCCAGGACTGTCCTGAAACTCATGGCTCCACATTAAGGGAGAACAGAGAGCCCCTCCACATTCAGGCTCAGAGGCCCCCTAGGGCTGTGCAGTAGCCCATTGGGGACCACCCTACAGCCTCTGAGCCTAGGGACCCTGGGGGTGCAGAAGCCCTCTGAATGCTTTTGGGTTTCTGCCTTGTGGTGCTAGTGTAGGGGTTAGGGGTAAGGTAAAGGGGAGTGCCTCCTACCCAGAAAGAGGCTTGGGGGAAATTCTCTCAGGACCCTTCCTCCCTGTTATCCACCTTGCCTCTGACTTGCTTTCGATTACCTACCTCCCACCAAATGAGGGAAGAGAATCCTTCATCCAGGGGCTGTGGGGGTCTCCAAGGGACAGGATAAGCTGGCACGGGCCAAAGTGCAGGGAGGCAGCTGGCTAGGGCTCTGGTGGGAGGATGTAACTCCAGGCTGGACAGCCAGCCTTCCAGTAAGGGACCCTGCCCTGTGAGGTATCCAGGGCAAGCCCTGGGGCAGTTCCAGCTCTGAGCCTTGGGCAGGTCCTTCTCTTCAGCCTCAGTTTCCTCTTGTGTCAAAGGGGGGATAGGAGTGGGGGTTCACTTCAGGCTGTGAGACCACCACCTCCAGAAGAGTCCTCCCCTTTGCCTGCTGACTTAGGGACATTCAACCCACCCAGACCTCCAGCATTAGCCACTTTGCAGCTCACTTTTCCCCACTCTGCAGCCTTGGATATGCCAGGTGGCCAACGCATTGTTCTGCCCCCTCCTTACTCTGCTGCCTACCCTATTCCTCTCCCACAGCAGATGAGGACCTGGGGCCAAGGAATAGGGCCAGGGCCCCTGCAGCACTTCTGCAACTATGGGAGTTCATGAGGTCTAGCCCCCCTCACCCACTTGCTCTGTACCCACAGGCCTCTGAGCAGGTGGTCCAGTTTGGGCAGGAATCAGTGCTGTGCCCAGCATGGGTTGAATTTTCAACTTTCTCATGATAAAATGGGGGATCACTGATGGCTTTCAGCAAAGGAGTGATGCCACCCTGCTTTGGGACAATACAGTAATTGTCAGGTATGCAATTATGCATGTTTATGTAGAATTACACACAAATACACATACCGGCTACTGAAGTCAGGCATGCAGTCCGCAAATGCCATCCAGCAAGGCACAAAGGGTCAGCAAGAGTCCAGGGCCTTGGTCAGGCTTGGCCAGGTGTCAGCAGCTCCCACAGGGCACAGGTGCTGGACAGTGAAGGCATGACCTTGATGGCAGCAGGCGCTGGCCTGGGGGACAAGCATTTGGGCTGCCTATGGTCATCAGGAGAGGTGCTGGCTGGGCAGGTCCTTGTCACAGCTAATCACAGCCAACATACATAGGCAGCCCTTGCCCTGTATCCACCTGCCCCCAATGACCCTCTGAGGTCAGGGCCCATTTGATAGGCCAGGAACCTGGGATACCCTCTTTCCACATTCCACATTGGCCTGGAGGTTGGGGCCAGGCTGGGGGTCAAGAAATTACTCCTTATATGCCCAGATCCTGCCCAGGGCTGTCCCAACACTGGTTGACTTGGAAGAACTGGTAGGGGGGCCCCAATGGGGTTCAAGAGGGTGAAATGAGCAGGTGGGGCAGTGTGGAAGCAGGAGTGGGCGAGGTAAGACCTGGAAGTGCTGGGCACCATCCATGGCCACCACACCTGAGCCCTGGCCTGTCCCAATGTCCTACACGGGGCACTGGGGCCTCAGGGCTCAGGGGATGCTGTACCCACACCCAGAAGGCCATCTTCCCTCTGGTGGCCACAAAATGCATTGCAGGTGTCACAGAGCATCGCCTATCAGGTTTGAGGTGCTGTTTTGTTTAGAAGTCCACAGCATCCCCACAAACACACACAAAAGAGCAGTCATTCTCCAATTCTCTTTCTAACACCTTGTGCACTCAAACCTGTGGACATCTGTGGACAGATGCAAGATGGCTGTAGGCTGGGGTGCAGGCTGACCCCCAGGCCCTTCTGGTCCTGAGCACCTGGGGCTGGTATAAGACAGACCCTCAGTCCTGGTCCTAAGGAATGAACAAGGAGTTCAGGGATGGCTGGCTCTGTCTGGGCAGGGTTCCCCCGAGCTGCTAGAGGTCCTCTCCAGCCCAGCTGCCCTGCCACATTCTTATGTCCCACTGGCCATGGGGATGGAGGATTTGGCCAGGTGCCAAGTCGGGCCCTTAGGGCCCACCCAGTTTCCTGAGTGCCCCTTTCTGGGCCTAGCCGGAGCCAGTCTCCTGGGGGGTGGGCATCCAGCCTGGATATCCAGGGAGATGGCCACAGGCCTCATGGCTCTGTTAAACCCCTAGCACCAGTAGGGGGCAGTGTGACTCCAGGGACACCCCAGTAGAGGCAGGTGGGGCAGTGGCTGCTTGCCCAGTCTTTGGGACTGAGTTGGGAGGAGGCGGTGGGCCTGGCCATGTGGGTCCCCAACACGCTCCTTGCAGACACAGGGCCCAATGCCCCTGCTGGCCCAACATGACAACCCAGCTTGTGGACCCCTCCCTTTGCCTCCCCTCCCTGCTCTCCAAGCTCCCACCTTGAACAGGGACACAGGGTGAGGGGCTTCAGTGAGAGGAGCAAGGCCTCAGGGTAGGCTCCTGGGCCCACACACCTGCCCACATCCACTCTCCCTTCCCATGGGTGGGGGCGCCCTGCCAGAAGGGGACAGACCAGCCTACCCCATCCCAGGCTGATGCCAGTGTGCTGAGCTGGGCCAGCAGAGGCTCCTCGGTTAGCCCCACCCTGGCCAGGGAGAGGTTCAAGGGCAGGCTAGCCAGTGACAAGGACTGGGAACATGGGATGGCCAGAGAGCAGAGGCCACCAGGCTTCCCTCCAAATGGTCGGGGTTTTGTTGTTGGTTTTTTTTTTTTGACGGGGGCCAGCTTGAACCCACCACCTCCAGTATATGGGGCTGGCGCCCTACTCCTTGAGCCACAGGAACTGCCCCAAATGGTCGAGGTTTTAAAGCAACAAGCCCAGAGGGCTTGGTTTTGATGCAAAAATCTACTCCAGTGAAAACTAACTAAGAAGGGCTGGGCCTGCAGATCCCAGGTGCCAGAGCCCTTGGGAGGCTGGCATGGGACTTGTGGGTTGTGGGGCTAGGGGAATGTGTCTGTCTGAGCCCCAGAAAGGCAAGGACACAAGTACCCCAGGTCATAAATCTATGAGTCCAGAGAGGCCCTAGCCTAGCTCCCTCCACCTAGTGGCCAGAGTGTCTGTCCATTCTTTCCTTCCCTCAGTTCTGGCCCGCAGAGCTGCTCACCTGTCCCATAGTCAAGCTCTCAGCTCAGTAACAGTGATAGGGGGGATGGGGAATGGGAGTGGAGGGAGTAGAAGGGAAGGAGAGGAGGAGGGGGGGGAAGAGAGGAGGGAGGGAAGGGGAGGGTTTGCTGTCCTTGCTAGGCCTGGGAGCTGCACAGCTGATTAGTGTGAAGATTCTCAGCCGGCCCCCATGGCCCTCGTGAGAACCAAGACTGTTCTTTGGGATATCTTTCTCCCAGGCCCTGTAGCCTGGTGGACCAGCTAACCCAACTAGACCTGTGGCCCGCGCCCATTCCAAGAGACCCAGCATGACCTGGGAACTGACTCTGCTTCCTGACCTCTGAGCTCATCCTCAGGTAATGAGCAGACCCAGTTCCCTGACCCTTTGCCCCCCCAAACTGTCTTAAAACCCCCTTCTCCCAAATTCTAGGGGAAAGGATGGGAGCACTTCCTTCTGCTTCTGTGTCCTTGCATGGTGCATGTGATGTGATACTAACTCTCTGCTTTGACCCTGCTGTCAGTGCCCTGGCTTGGTCCTAAGCAGTGCCTATGGCCCTGCTGGCAGTGGGGGGAGGGTAGAGAGCAGAGCATGGGCTGTGAGATCCCTAAGCTGGGGGGTGGGGTAGGACCCAGGAGATCTGGGCAGGGAGAAGGGCCAGGCAGGCATTAGCAGGGTCTGCAGCCACACGCCCACAGCCTGGGTCCTCCACCAACACCTCCAGCAACCCCTCCCAGTCGGTGCTGGCTGTGCCAGGGGTGGTGCAGCCCTGGTCACTTAGCCTGATGTCTGGACCCCCAGGGCTGGGTTAGGCCCCTGTACCCGCCAATACACTCAGATCAGGTGGGACACCCTGAGTCCACCCAGTGGCCCTGCCCCTCCCCCCATTGTCTTTCAATTATTATCAAGTGGGCTGGTGACAAACATGGGAGCAAAGCACCCCAAGCAGCCACATAAATCACATTAATGACCATTCAGATTAAATCAACTGCTGCAATAGAACCAATTCAGCTGCCACGGTGCTGCAGCCCACTTTCCCTCCTGGAATGGTCTCCCCTAGGGTCCTCTTATGCCCTTGAACGTAGTACCATGTCCCTGTTGTCATGGATGAGGGCATAGGATGAGGATGTGTCAAGGGCCAAGGACAGGGCAGCCTCGGCACCTGCCTAGAGGGATGCTCCCACAGCAGATGCCCTGTGCTTCTGCTGACAGTGAGAGACGCCTCTGTCCCTCCCTCAGCACAGCCCAGGAGCCTGTAGCCACACAGGAGGCTGCCCTGTCCTGCAAGCAGTGTCCAGGAGAATCCATGCTAACTTCTTTTCTTCTTCCTCTTAGAATTCCAGCTGGGGGTGTGAGTGTGAGGGACACACAGATGACATGGTAACAAGCTGCCACAAAATTATTGACGCCAAACCAAACATCTGCTCCAATGGCCCCCGGCTGCCCTTAGGCCTGGTGTGGCAGGCAGGATCCATGGCCACCGGACAGCCCAGGACATAATCCTATCTCAGAGTGAGCTGTCCAGTGTCCCAGCTCTGTCAACAGCTTGTGAGGTGATCCTCCAGGGACAAGGATAGGGCTGCAGGGTATGTGCTGGCTGCTGCCTGCACGGAGAGGGGCCTGGTGCTCAGGTGGAGCATGTGGGGCAGGGCCTGACCGTGTCCCTGAGGCCGCTCTCCCAAGCTTTGTCAACATCCTGGTTGGGGGCTGAGAGCCCTGGTGACTATTTGCTCTCCAGTGGCCGTGTCCCCTACCTGCTGGCATGGGACGCAGTAGCTGGCACCCTCCATCTGAGAACCAGGAGCCCACTGCACTGTGGTTGTTCTTGTGAAGGCCCTTTGCTCCCCGCAGAGAAAATGCTGCTCTGACCTCTGTGCCAAGGAGGGGACCTGTGGAAGGTAAGTCTGCCGTGGCGGAGGAAGGTTCTAGAAGGGCCACCAAGCACAGCCAGCACAGGCAGGGCCAGATTTCTCTCAAGGGAGCACCCAGCAGCCTCACTCTCTGGCCAAGCTCTAATCTCTGACCAGATGGACACTGGGTCCTGCTGTGAGGGCTGGAGGGAGTCAGGGTGGCAGAAGAGTGCCCTGAGGGGTCTGTGCCTGTGGCCTTGGGAGAAGCTGGTCATCAGGACTCCTGCCATAGTCCCTGGGGCCTTCCCAGAGGTTTGGCTGGCTCAGGATGGACTCACTGTCCATAAACCCACTCAGCCTGCACAGACCACAGGCACCCAGAGGTCAGAGAGGTGCAGCTGGAGCAGCAGGGTCCTAGCTCTGACCTGGATGATCTGGGCTGCTTTGCAGAGGGGTGGGTGGGTTCTCGAATGGACAGACAGGATGGGCAGGCATTTGTTTCCTCTCATGGAGTCTTTATTTCATTTATTTCCCAGAGATACCTCTGTGATCTTCCCTAGAGCAGACCTGACAACTTCAGGGCACATGGAGGGCAGGTATGGCCAGTGTGTCTCAGTGCACTGGCAGCTGAGGACACAGGACAGGGTGTGGGGTGGCTAGGGTCTCCTCTCATTGTGACAGTCAGCCTGGGGTGGGGTCTTTACCCTGTGCAGGCAGGCCTTCTGCTCAGCCTGACCTGGGGCTCCAGGTACAGGACACCAGACCCCGCCAGGTCTCCTGTGGACATCTGGCACCACTGTGCAGCAGGTCAGGCTGAGTAGAGCTGCCTGACCAGCTCTCTCTTGTTGACCTTGCCCATTGGGTTCCTCGGGATCTCCGCCACCAGCAGGAGCTCAGAGGGCACTGCGTACGGGGCCAAGACGCGTCTGCGGAGACAAGCACGGCCAGGAGGGTCTTATCTGATGCGAACCAGCTGGGTGACCGCACGATCTCTGCCCTAGGAGGTGGCCGCTGTCCTGCAATCACTCTAGGACAGATGCCACCGTGTACGGACAGGCTGCCCAGGGCAGCCCCTGGACCTTCCACCCCATGGCCCAGCCCCTGCTGAGCTATGAGCACAATGGAAGCTTCTGGAAGGGGTTGGGGAGGTGGTGGGCAGGCTGAGGGGCAGCCTACTCTGCTCAGCATTCAGAGTCCTGAGCAAACTCCAGGTCTGCAGGCACTGACTATGTGTCCTGACTCATCACCAAACCTCGGTGTTTCCACCCAGTGCTCAGGGTGACACTAGAGGTCAGCAGTCCCCACACGGCCAAGATGCAGTGTCACAGGAAGCCTGGATGACTCCTGCAGGGTGGCTGGGATGTCTGGGTTAACCCTCTAACTTATCTCCTCCCTCCCCTCCTTCCTTCCCTGTCTACAGCACAGCAACCTCCACCTCAGGCCCTCAGGGCCACACCAGCAGGCAGCAGAGACCAGCGAGGGGCTGTTGGGGGCACTTGTGAGCAGTGGGGAGCAGGAGTCTCAGTCCTGCCCTTCGTGCACTGGCCACGGGGCAGATTCTCTGGTGGGGGGCCCAGCCCCACACAGGACCTTCTCCCCAGTTTTCCAGCACTGGCCCCTCACATTCGTTGTCAGAGCCCAGGCAGCCACACCAGCCCTGCCCGATGTTGGGCTGCGAGCCTGGCCTGCACACTGGGGAGATGGGGCTCTGTGACTAAGGAGCTTGAGACGCACCTGAGCAAAGGGCAGCTGAGGGCAGTGCAGCTGGACCCTGGTCCCTGAACTCCCCAGGGCACGCTCCATACTGACAACTGCTTTTCCTTTTCAATAAAGTAACTGTTAAGTCAAAGTGGTGACCAGACTCTTCCTGGTCTTTGTTAAACTGCAGTTTCTGACTGTGGCGATGCAAATCTAGGGGCGCCTTTGATTCCCCAGTTGTGCTGCCCTTGATGGGATAAGGATTCCTACTGTTAACTCATAAATATCTTTAGTGCTAATGAGAAAGAGGCAAGCTGGTGGAGGCAGGGAGGGTGTGGGAAGAAGAGGAGGAGACAGCTCAGGCAGAACAGAGTCGCTGCTGTGGACTGACAGCTCCCTCTCCAGCCATACCAGCTCCCATCTGCAGGAGCCTCCCCACACCAGGACTGCTCAGGCTCAGCCCGGGGCCCAGGCAGGTGGAGGAGCCCAAGAGAGTGTGGGGCGAGCAGGGCAAGTGGCTGTTAGCTGAGTGGGAGGGACAGTGAAGGGTGCTGGCCTCGGGCACCAGGGGCTCTGGAACAGGAAAAGTCCAGGACCAAGGCAGGGACAATGTGCTAGGGGTCCCACCCCAAGGGCAGGAGGTGAAGACACAGAGCCTGTGTCAGGAATGATGTCTTTCCAGCTGTGCATCTCTGTCACCTGAGAATGTGGGCTCTGCCTGTCCCTGTACACTGCCGCCACGGGCACAAGACTCCTCCAGGGCCCAGGTGGGTGAACCTAGCTGGTTCTCACGTCCACCTCTGAGACTGGTAATGCTAAGGCCTGGATGGCTCTTGCCCAGCCCTGGGCACTAAGAGTGTCCTGTGGATGCCTTAGCCCCATGGGTGCCCCACCTGTCCTACCTTGCCCACTCTTTGAGCTCTCTGTGGGACAGCGAGTGTCCTTCTCGGAGGGTCACCACAGCTGTGACCCGCTGGCCCCAGGTCACATCTGGCACTCCAATCACAGCCACATCTGAGGACAGAAGAACAGGGTGGGGCCTTGGGACCTGGCAGCCAAGCACACCCAGACTGTGCAGAGCAAGCCGGCAATGTCTGACGGCCATGCTGGAGGTCCCTGAGCAAGGCACCTGGTGAGGCTGATGGGTCCTGCAGGGAGGGGCAAGGGTGGGCTTGCCACAGCAATCTTGGGGCTCAGCCTTCCCGCCACTTGGCTCCTCACACCTGCCCCACTGCCCTGGACATGCTCCAAGTGGACCACACAGATGGGACACGTGACCTGGGCAGGCCTGAAGCCATGCTGCCATGCTGGTGGTGGGGGACAGAAACACACTTCACGGGGCAAGTGGAAAAGGGTTACCTTGTTGTGACTATGTGAGACTCAGCACAGTGGGCCACTCACCTACGATGCTGGGGTGGCCAAGGAGGTGCCGCTCGACCTCCAGGGCGCTGACTTTGTAGCCCCCACTCTTGATTATGTCCACCGAGGTCCGGCCCCGGATCCAGTACCCGCCATCCTTGAAAACAGCAGTGTCACCTGAGGAAACCCAGTGCATCTGGTCACCACAAGCTAAGCTGTGGGCCCCTGGCGGTCACCACGGCCCTCCATGTAGCAAGGGAAAGGGTTAAGTTTCATCTGTCCTAATTTCTGTTTAATATCACGCACTTCCAGGAGCCACAGCTGCAGGCGGATCGCGCCACTCATTATGCAGCCTGTACTGCTAATGGCCTGTGACAAAGGCAGTGGCTCCCAGCCCTACCCCTGAAAACAAATTAAACACACACTCCTTCCTGTTTGCAGCACATTACAATGAAATTAAACTGAATTTCAAAATCATTTTCTCCTAAAGACATCTCTTCACAGTAATTAATGCTCACTTCCTTCTTGGCTGAAATGTCCATCAGCAGCAGTGGCTGCAAACCTCGCCCACCCCACCCTACAGCCGGCTGCATCCATGGGGTTTGGGCTTCTGTGCTCTTAAAGAGAAAAAATCTACGGCTTTTTATCTGCATTTAAAAATAAAGGCAGAGAGCACAGGGCAGGGCGGGCTTCCCAGTCAAAGCTGCCAAGGCTGGTGGTGGGATAAGCAGGAGGGGAGCAGCCCAGAGCATGTCCTCAGTCCTGAGTCTGCAGGAGGGTCACGGAGGCTTCACCTACATTCATAGGACGTGGGGGGGTGGCCAGCATGCTGTCCACTGGCCACATCCTGACAGACAGACTAGCAGGAGCATGTCACTGGGGCTTCCAAGTCCCTACCCAACCTCTGCTGGCATCTGTCCCACAGAGGTACCCTCCAGGTGCTGTGTGAACACGTGGGGCCTTTCTGGGCCTCTGCTCTGGGGGCTCCTTGGATGCTCTTTTCGCAAAACCATGGAATGCACCCTAGACCCACCCAGCATGAGTTACCAGGATACTTCAGAAGCAACACCCACACTGCTGCCTGGCCAGCCCTCCTGTCTACGGGACCACACATGGTAACCACAGCTGCTGGGAGAGTAAGAGCAGTAGTTGGGAGTGCAACCACAGGGCAGGGAGCAGAAAGAGCTGCTTGGCACCTGCACCTTCTCCCCAGGCCCCTACTCCATAGGGCTCAGCTGGGTTCCCCCAAAACCCTGTGGCTGTGGGGCTCCACATGGCCGGCCTGTTTAGCTACTCTGTAGCCTCAGCTCACAATAGCCCCAGACTCCCTGGGTGGAGGATGGACAGGTGGGCACTCACCCATGGACACGAGTCTCACAGTACAGCTTTGAAGGGCCCCTGCCTCCCCACGGTCCTTCTGGAGGTTATTGCCCTCTCCCTCTCAGGGATGTGTGGGGCCCTCATAGTGTGGTGCCCGTCCTGTCTGCCGTGGCCTCCTGAGCTCTGCTCCCCCCAGAGGAGTGTGGCGCATTTCCCACTCAGGACTATAGTGTACCCTGATATGAAAAGAGTCCTTTTTTTTTTTGAAAAATATTACCTTATTATAAGACAACACAAGCTTAGTACAAAAATTTTAGAAACTTTGGCTCGGCGCCTGTGGCTCACCGGGCTAAGGCACCAGCCACGTACACCTGAACTGGTGGGTTCGAATCCAGCCCGGGCCGCCAAACAACAGAGAAGGCTGCAACCAAAAAATGGCTGGGTGTTGTGGCGGGCGCCTGTAGTCCCAGCTACTTGGGAGGCAGAGGCAGGAGACTCGCTTGAGCCCAGGAATTGGAGGTTGCTGTGAGCTGTGATGCCACAGCACTCTATCCAGGGTG
>CAUYON010026381.1:0-45363 GCA_963573935.1 Arctocebus calabarensis | reverse complement strand
TTTTAATTGGCTTGTCAAAGATCAAATAGCGGTAAGTAGCTGGGTTCATCTCTTGGTTCTGGTTACCTTTGTCAGAGACATAACCTGCAAATATTTTCATAAGAATTCTTTAACAATGAAATTCTCAGCATTGCCTTTGTAGTCCTGAATCCTCTAAATATAATTTATTTTCTAAAATGTTGCAATAGGTCAGATATCTGCTCCCTCATAATACCCTAAACATAGCCACCCACTCCAACAGGTGAACTCTGATCATAGGCACCAAATTGTGATCAGATGTGTGTTTATCATAGGTAAAGAAGAAAGATGCAGATAAAACATTTTATATCAAATGCAAGGAAAATTTTTAAAATACAGGATATAGTAAGATGTTCCCCGATATAAGCATGATTAGCATCATATAAATTGCTTCTCTTAAAGATTAAGTGACTTTATTCATCAGCCTATCATAGTGAGTGAACAAAGAAAATTCAGAATTCAAACTAGGGAGAAAATATCATCTAACCCAACATGTACCAAAATCCTGTTACCAACAGGAGAAGACAAAAAAATCCCTGTAAAACCTATGACATGAACAAAAGCTAAGACCTATGAATGTCTGCAAGCTCCTAACCAAGAAGGAAGCAAACCAGCAAGAAATGTCAGCAGAGTTACAAGGACACAACCTTGAAGCGATTAACAGAACTGTGCTGTGTGCTGCAGAGTACTCTGGACCCTGCCTGATTCACCATTTTATTCCTACTGTGCTTGTGGATAATTGATATATGTTTATTAAATACACAACTAAAACAATGACACAAAAGTATGTAATTTGTTCAGAGTAAAAGGTGGAGAACAAGGGAATGCAGTGAATTTTAGATAAGTAGTTAATTAGTATAGTTCTGAAGCATGTTTTTTATGCCATTCCTAACTACTTTGATTGATATGCCTATCTAAAGATGTCCTACTGAAATTAGATAAAAAAGAGGAACTTATTTGAAACTTTGCTAGAAAAGGGCGATAGCTGGGCCTCAAAAAAAAGCTAGAATAAGGGAATCAAAGTCAACAGAGTTTTCCTCACCCCTTTTGGCTAGTTGTCTACATTATCCTAATTGGGCACCTACCTGGGCATTTGTGAGAGGTCACCAAGATCTACTATGAAACAGTACTTCTATGATGTATTTTAAAACAAAATGGCAAAACAAACTCAGAGAAAGGTTTTGATTGGGCTGCTTGAGTCATGTAACCCCACCACCACCACCACTATCACCAATAAGTTAGAAGCAATAAGGTTCGCCCACATGGTACAAGAATGGTCTGGGTAGGGCAGGGTGACCATACCAGTCTTGGAGTCACCTTGCTCTACCCAGACCAGTCCAGCCTTGTATGGTCAAGTTGACCCCCAAGGAGGAAAAAATACTCCAGAGTAAAGAAGCTTTTCTAAGAGTGCCATTTGCAAGTAGGTTGACACAAACTTTAAAATACATAGCTTGTTAAATAAAACTTAAGAAGTTTCTTCAACAATGCGAGGGAAAACAGATTTGAGAGCATGACTTTAAAAGAAGCCCTAATAAAACTGAACCACTTCTTGGATGTCCTTACAATATCTGAAGTTTCATTTTATTTCAGTTTCAACTATTTAGATGGCATATTCAAAAACAGAAATCTGGCTGTATGTGATGGCTTTTGGAAAACAGGCTGAAATTATCTCAGTCAACAACATTAACCTGACATTGGGTAATTATTTAGATGCTTCTTTTCAAAAACAGCATCTGGAGACTGAATTCTTGTTTCTCTTTGGCTTGCAAAAATCATTATTTTGCTGCTAAATATAGGCATATGTATAATACACATTTAGATGTTGGGTCTTTACCTTATAAGGTAAAAGTAGGTGTGGAACTGTCATAAAATAGATAGTGCTACAAATTCCACTGGCACCAATAACAAGATCCAGCTGTTCATTTTCAACTTCTCAAAGACCAAACTAGAGGCACTGTAGGCTTTTAGCCAAGTCTCACTATTTCTGAGAGCATCTTGGCATTGCTAAAAGTTCTATTTGGCATAGACCAGATGTATCAATAAATGCTGAATTCTTAGAAACAGCTTTTTGTTTGTATTTTCAAAAGGTTAATAAACTGTATTCTATCAACATTTCAAATATGATTTTCATTTTAGATCTTCACTACTGTGAACAGCTTATGTCCACCATTATGGAAGCTCCTCCCTGAAACCATTTCTCCATCACCACACTCATCTTCTCGACAATTAACTTCCAAATAATATAAAAGAATAAATCATGCTAATTTGCACTTCCATGTTATAGATGTTTAATAATATTAAACATAAAATTAACAGGAGGCATTCAAAAGTAAAAATTAAAACTAATATCAGCATGATCCAATTATTTATATACCCTTCTCTAAAAGGTATGAAAGAGAAACATATGAAAGCTTATGGAGAACATATTTCATGCATGTAAGGATATTTTAGGAACTTGAGGAAATAAACAAAGACTGAAGTCTTTGTAGCTGTGAACCTGATGCAAAATCTGCTGTTGACAACATTTTTTTTTAACTGCTTTCAGTCTTTTGGTTAGATTTATTGTGGAATTGTCATAAAGACCTTGACCCTGTGACCCTGTCTTTGCAGACTGGCGAACCAATCACTGAAGCTGTCAGTCATGCCCATTTCCTGGTCATCAGGTAGTTGATCATCAAAAGAAATCAAGCCAGCACAACCACCAGAACAACAAGTGCACAAATAGTTTTTAATCCATCCATAAATATGGTCAAACCTATTAGAAGCATACCCTTGTGAAGAGACTCCGTTGTGAAGTCTAATGGTCTCCCAATCTTAATATTTACCTTCCAAACACCATTAGTAAAAATAATCCCTGATATTTCCTAGACTGTCACTCTATCACAGGCACTATACTGAGTAATTTGCAAGCATTATGGAATTTAAATTTCACAATGGAGACACTATTGTTATTCTGCCCTTTAGGTAGAAGACATATTGAGGTAAAATTATTCCCTTAAGTCTTTTCAGCTAAGTCAGGATTCAGTGTCGCTGACAACCATGCTCTTTTCTCCTTCCCTGATTCCTTGCCTTGCATAAAGGCATGATTCTCTCCTTTTCTGGTGTGGAGGTGTTAATGGACAACTGTTGGCAGGAAGGCGTTGAATAATTGCTAACCCTATACAAATGAGTCTTCAGGGCCTCAACCAATCAACACCTAGCCACATAGTAATGAATAACCACAAAAGGGGATATCAATGATAATGTGCTTTTAGAGAAATATAGGTCACCTACAGAAGATGAAAGTTACATAATGAAATCAATCTGAAACCAATATAACATCACTAAATATCAATGAACATTCTCACATACGTATGGATGAAGACACACCTACCTGACCAGGTATTTACCTCATTCTCTTCTCCCTACATTCTATGACTGGGGACATAGAGTCCTGTATACTTTGGTTATCTTACTCCTACACCAGGAGGATTTATAATAATCAAAATAATTTGTAGTTTGGGGCCTGAGATATGCTTGCTCATGCCACCCAAATAAGACCTCTGTATAATTATTTCACTTCCAGAAATCTGTTGTGACAAGAAGCATAGTGACAAGTACAGGAAATGAATCACTAACCTTTTGACTTTCATCAATGTCCATGTCTACAATTTAGAGCTGATGTGTGTTTAAACATGACTGAGTTTTTCAACTGAAAATGCCTAACACCGAACCACTATTTATTGCTTTGAACTCTTTACCTGATCTTTTGTTAATGGCTTAGGCCTTAAGTAAATTATGTAACTGTAAAAATGAACTTAAAAGTTGGGGGTTGGTAAATGTTTTTTGTTATTTGTTAAATTAAGCATTAGAAATATTTTAGGAAACACTTAGGAAGTTCTTCTAAATGATTTTGAGAAAATGTTATTAAGACACTGACATTTTGCCTTTGTTTCTTACCCCTGGAGCAAATTCAGCTTTTCTCTAGAGAAAAGGTAAGAATAGCATTATTCTCAGACTTGATCTTCCAGTGTGTGTCACGTCTGGAATTCCAAAGGGAAAAGTCCAGTTGTAATTGTTAGGCAAATCCATTTGCATTTACACATTTCAGATTAAATAACTTAAATATGTTGTTTTTACAGCTAATTTTAAGCCAAAAACATTGCCAATGTCTCCAGTAGTAAACATTTTCAGGAAAAACATTCCTTTCAAAAACAAAGGTCCTTAAAATATCATGTGCTCTAGCTAATTTTACACCAAAAAAAAAAAACTATCATAAAAAATACATATAAAATATTTGGTAACATTACTGAAACCACCCTGTGGCAAACAAAAGGAATGAAATATTTCTGTAGTATGCTTCTTGGTGGTAAATCAAAACCACCAAAGATCAAGTTACTTGCTTGCTAACACAAGACATTTGAAAATATGATGATAACATATAGAAAAATATAATATTAAACATACACATGCATATACAACGTGTTATCTTACTTATCTCCTTAAGTTTTTCTAAAAGATTTATTGGTTTTCTATTTACTTGTATATAAATAGTTAAATATAGATGAGTAACAATAATGCTTTTCCTACAAATACTTGATTCTGTCACAAGATATGTATTATTCATTGCAAAATTCCAGATTGACAGGTTGGTAAAGATAATAGAAGTCTAAACATGTTATAGCCCTTGCTCTGGATACATTGCATGCAATAATGCTAATAATGATAATCATTCACTCACTTTTCAACTAACTTGGAACTGGGAAAATGTTGATATGACCAATGTTGATACAACAACTTGGTACAACCAATCTGTATCAAGTTTCTGATTATCAAATTCACGTAAACATTGAGTCTACTTTCCTACCAAATTGTCAAAAAGAGGTAATTTTTCTTTTAAATTTATCATGAGCATGCACGTCATTCTAAAAAAAGACTACTCCAATCCTCAGACCTACAAATGGGTCTACTAGTACTCTTATTGTGCAATTTTCGGCATGCTCAGCAACACATTAATCTAGAACAAGGCAGGTTATAGCTCAATAGCCCAGTCTTCAACCTACCTCAACTTAGGAATCTCTGAATATAATTAAAGCTCTCAGATATAGGACCTAAGAGGTCAATGTTTCCACAGTGATGTTTGAATCTCAGACTTCTAATACCAGGAATGGAGAATTAGGCAACTAAAAACCCTTCCATTGAAGATATGATATAGATAGGTAGGTAGAGAGAGATAAATAGATCAAAAGGTAGAGACCTAGACAAGTAGATAGATAGATTTTAATATGCTTGACTTAATCAAAGAGTTAACAGGTAACAAAGAATTATTGGGCCAAGTGTCTGGAGAACTAGAAAATTTAGAAAATTGAGCCTATTACTTTGTGTCCAATTTTTTGACCCTGGCATTTACCAATCCAGTTCTGGGGAGAGTCAGGCTTTTTTCTATCCCTGCAAACTTTAACCTATGAACAGTGTAATGTAAAATGATGCAACCACTATGTAAAACAGTATGGTTTTTCCTTAAAATATTAAAAATAAAACTACTATACAATTGATCATTCCCACTTCTGGATATATATTGAGATGAATTGGCAATGAGATCCCAAAGAGCTATTTGCACACTCACACCTATAGCAGCAGTATTCACGACAGCCAAAAGGTAGAAACAACCCTAACATCCATCCATGGATAAATGGATAAACTAAATGAGGGACACACAAACAATGAGATATTATTTGGCCTTAAAAGGAAGGGAAATCCAGTCATGCCTTGACATTGATAAACCTTGAGGACAGTAAGCTATGTGAAAGAATACAGTCACAAAAAGAAAGGTACTAGATGAATCCATTCCTATGAAGAATCTAAAGTAGTCAAATACATAGAAACAGAAAATAAAATGGTGGTTTTCAGGGACTGAGTAGGGAGAGAAATGAAGAGTTGCCCTTTATTCTGTAGATCATTTCAGATATGCAAGATGAAAAAGTTAAGGAAATCCACGCATGAAATTTAAGTATATACACTATTGAATTGTATGCTTAAAAATGTTTAATATGGCAAATTTTATGTGATGTGATCTTTTACCACAGTAAAAATGTATGAGCTGTGCAGATAGCCAACGGAGTAACCACTCTTTGGATTCTCTATTGCTATGACCCGCCTACTTCTCTGCAAGCTACTGGGTACCTGCAGCCTCAGCCATGTGCCCCTCAAATGCCAATCTCCCATCACTTGCTGCCTTCATAGGAAGCAATTCTCCTATGCACTTCCTATGAGACTGTGTGAGTAATTTTATGTGGATAATGATTCATAGCTGATAAGGCTTTTCAGAATTGCTTTCTCCACAGGTAATGATAACTGTTCTTCCTAACAGGGTCAAAAGGGGAAGAGGTATTTCCTATTCATGCATCACTAGAGGAGATAATCAGCCTTATGAGAAACAGGGCTTTGAAAGCCCTAGATGATCCTCCACCTTCAAAAAGGAAGGCTATAATTCTGGGCTATTCATTTTCAATTGTGCTAGAGACCAAATTGTTCATCTAATGCACAGTAAATATGCTGTCAGGAAAATCATTTTTTTCCCTTTAAATCCTGGTTCAAATAGTTCTTTTCATTACAATTAAATCTCAAAGCATGATTGGAAAATTTTTAGGAATGAAAGATTTTTATTATCAGAGTTTAATAATTAGCAGAAATGAAATAAAAATATTTTTGATTGAATATAATCATTAAAAGGAAGAACAACTGGCTATGAAAATTATCCTTTTTGGTGTCACCTAGCATATGCTATTCTGTACTACAAAGAACTGTTTCTTGCTTTATAAATAAAAATAGCCATTCTGCTTTCTTCACTAGTGGATAAAGCCCCAACTTTCTCTCCACTGTCTTTCTAATCTGCTTTTTCCATGCTACATTTCTTTGGACACTCCACTTGGATATGAAAAGAATGGAAACAAGGAAAGAGGAAAATTAAAAACAATAATTGGAGTTAAAGAAAATGCATAAATTCCTCATAAATTATATCTTCTATGAAATAACAGCCACAAAAAGAATGCCCTACATATGATGGGATTGTTCTAATATAGACTTATGGTAGTGTTTTCTGCATGAATGGCCAAGAAATAATTTATATAAGTATTGCATGCATTGACAAACCATAAAAGGATAGGACCGTCTGCTTAGATTGGAATTTCTAATATACTTTCAGAGTTGTGTCAAATAATTCTGAGAACAGTTTTAGAAAGTTGGTAGACCAAGTTACACGCATTTTTTTTTCTTTTACTGATACTGGTGTTTAAAAAAATGCATCAAAGAAAGGAATAAAAAGGTAAGTCATAAACAGGAGAGCAAATAGATGCTTTTTAATTGAAGTAGACCATAGGCTAAAGTAGCTGAACTCTTACTTTTCACAGAAAGAAACATTCCTGTTTCTCGTGTTTTCTATAAATAGAAAAGAATTAATTAGGTCTTCTTTTTAGTTACTATTAAGCCTATCAAATTGTCCTGACATTAGGGGCATGGTCTACAGGAGGCATTACCAAGCAATCATTGAAAAAATTTTAAATCTTAGATTCTCTCATTTAAAGACACCTCCAATTAATGAGTCATGTTTCAGGTACAGAGGCTGGTAAATATATAAAATAAGATGATAAAGAAGAAATGGTGGCTTAATGAAAGTTTTAATAAAAATGATATTCGAAGCCAAAATCATCCAATTTTATTATTGTAGAAGAAAGAACAAATATATTTATTTTGAAAAGACCCCTTAGGTATGGGTTACAGAGGTATATTCATTTCTCAAAACTCTTCAAATTGTGCACTTAAGCCCTGTCCATTTAGCTATATGTAAATTATACCTATTTTTTAAAAAATAATTTTAATATATAATAATTTAATAATAGGTATAATTTTTTACAATTTTTTTTAAAAATTAGGTATATAAAAGGTAAAATTTTTATTTTCTCCTTCATCATAAAGCCCAGATACCTACAGTCACGTAACACAAAGGAAAATCTAAGAAATGGAAATGCTCCTGCTGTTTGCTATTGATTTGTGCAGTCACTTTAAAACATTTTTATGTTCTTATTATTTGATCATTGCATCTGGTCCTCGGGGAATATGTGAGGAAGCCACTGATTCAACTGTTTCTGTGTTTTTCACACACCTTGTCCCACAGCATTTATGATTCAGAGAGTTCAAGGTAGTTTTGAAAATTACCTGGATTCATATCAAGAGGATTTCATGAAAGTACTAATATTTTTGTGGCTAACTGAGCTTTACTTTGTTCTCTTACCAGGAAAAAGCATTTGTTTTGGGTGAGCACCCTATGGCAAACCTCTTGAGGAGTGAATTCGGAATTTCATTCAACCCTATCTTCAGAACTTCTAGTGAAAGCATTTAAAGAGAATATCAGGGCATTGCCAGTCACCACTTTTCCGATTTGGGGAAATTATCTTAACCAATCTGGAATTTTGATAGATTTCCTAGAATATGTCATAAACCGGTTTTTACAAAAGTAACTTTGTACAAGATTCCACATTTACCCTGTCAAAACTTTTTTTTTTTTATTGTTGGGGATTCATTGAGGATACAAGAAACCATGTTACACTGGTTGCTTTTGTTGTGTAAAGTCCCTCTTACAATCGTGTTTTGCCCCCAAAAGGTGTGGCACACACCAAGACCCCACCCCCCTCGCTCCTTCCCTCTATGGGGAAAGGAAAACTTTTTTTTTTAATCCTTCACAATGCAAAATTAATTCATGCTCAAGTTTTCAGGAAAGGATTCTTAAAATTGAATAAAACTTTTTGTTTACATAGAAAAATTAAATTTATACACTATTTGGCTACTGGTGAATTTATAAATAAAGTTTATCAGTAAGGGATTTTAAGTCACAAGGTAAAACAAACAAACAAACAAACAAAAACAAAAATTGTCCATAGCAGTACTGCCTAAGGCCTATGTAAAGAAAATGAAAAACAAAAAATTGGCCTAAGATTTCTTACCACTTTTATGTACTTGAGGACCATTCTTATAGGGTTAGTTGCTCACACCGATTTATTTTATCTTTTCCCTCCACTTTACAAAAGGGGAAACCATAAAATGGATTTTTTGCGACTTGAAAATGGGCATTCCTGGGGATCAAAGAATAAATCTGTACATTGTACATGGATGCCTTTATATTTTATAGTGAAACATTGAAGATTAAGCTTTAATTAAATATGACTGATATCTAAAACACTGTTTTCCCAAAACAAGAGAAATATTCATGCTCCAGACCCACCCACGTAATTGCTTACACATACCACTGTACGTTGTTCCTTGGCTCAACTATGAAGCAATTGAAGGTTGACCTCCTTTCATTGAGACAGAGAGGACAAAGACTGTGCTCAAAATACCCCGATTTGCAATTAGCACCCACAACCTTAGACCATATTTCTCATTTCTTAGGCTTATTATTCCTTTGCCATGTATTAACCATATTTCACACTTAAAGTTCACCTTTTTAAATGGAAATTGTTTTCTGCTTTCATTGTCCCAGAAAGCATTGCATAGGAGCCAAAAAATCCAAGATCTTGTCTCAAGAATCTGCCTAGAATGAGCCGCCGAGTCTCCAGGGGAAAATTCTCCACTGACTGGTTCCTCCTGGGTCTGCAATTTCACAGCAAGGGGTTCAGGGCCTGGAGAACAGCAGGGTAACAGCAGAGGTCTCACCGCCTGAATTCCTGACTTTTCTTTTATACAACATCTGGGCAAAACTGATAGACGATGTTCTTAACCCCTATGCCATAAAAATGGAGCTTGAGAATGGGTAGCAGAATTTGTTTTATTGTTCTGCCTGGTAAATTAATGTCATGTTGAATTTGTATGGCCTCTTTCATGTCTCCTACAAAAACATCACATCCTTTATAGATACAAAATAAGAATCCCTGAGATTGGCTCACAGTGCCACTCCAGGACACAACAGAAGAGAGAAGAGCTGAGCTAGGAAAAATGAGACCTTCCAGTCCCTTCTCCAGGCAGCGAGAGGTCTGAGAAGAAAACAAGTCAAAAAGGTGGAGCTCTTCCGTGTGGGCTTGCAATGAACTTCAGGACAAAATAAACACAGAGCCAAGAGCAGCGCCCCCAAACCCAGGTCTTAATAACACGGCGGGACACTTGTCACATTAAAAGTTCAGGTTAACACGTTTCATACAGAGCCTGGTGAAGTCACCCCGTGCGTGATAATTTGCCCTTGATTTAGGCTTGTCCTTTGAAGAACTACAAGTACACAGCCTCTGGGGCAGAGGACTGCGCTCTCCAGCAGGCAGCTCCCGCTGACGCTGTCCAGGCATCGCCCGAGGCGAAAGGTTGCAGCGCGGTCGGAGGGCGCGGGAGGAGTCTGGCGATGATTGATGGGGAAGGGACAAATGAATACAAGTACTTGTCTGGGGACAGCAGAGACCCCAGCAAGCTGCGGAGGCTACACTGGTCTGGCATTCTCAGAGGGTTTCGTCAGAGCCGGACCTGCCCGCAGCCGAAGGGAGGAGCGCTCTGCTCCCAGCGGAGCTGCGACCGGGCCGTGAGCTCAGCGCGCAGCGGCCGCCGCCCGCCTCCGAGAGAAAAGGCCCCGCTCGCCGCTCTGCACCTGGTGCGTCAGATCCCACAGGTAAACACTCTGACTGGCTGATGAATTAAAATCATGGATTGAACCTTGTCTGGGCTTCGGCTTGGCTTAATAGTTTGGGTTTTCTTTAAAAATAATAAAACTTACAGATACAGCAAATTAAAATGAGGTTGGGGTAAAGGAGAGCGAGTGAGTGTTTGAAGTCACTTAGAGGGGACAGAAGCTTCCAAATCAATACTGACGATCTTCAATTGGATTGTTCTGAGAATTCTCTGAGAGTTTCCAAGTCTGGTCCGCGCTCCTGGTCGCGCTGGGGGACTCGTAAAACAGCCAGGCGGGGATTAGCGACTCATGCACCGAGTCGTCTTGGAGTTGAGACGCAAGGTATCGGGATTCCCCCGGCGGGTAAAACGCAGGGGCTGATACTTCCCAGCGGCCTTTAGATGCCCTGATTCCTTAGTCGCCAAGCGCCCTTAGCTAAAACATCTAAGTCTTCCTCCCCATTCACCGCGGAGTTCAGAGCTTCGCCTGGCTCACGGATCCTTCCCTCCCAGGCACACCCCTTCCAGCAGGCCCCGCCCCACTGGCAGGAATTTACCTTTCTGCCGGACGCAGGCTAAAGACACAGGGGAGGATATAGGAAAGGGGACTCCACGGGAGCGGGAGGGTGACGCGCGCAGAAATTCCCTACTGGCGCGCAAACTTGAGTTACTTTTGCACTCGGATGCTAGCGACCAGGCTGTGCTCTGTGCTAGCGTTTGCAGAGGCGTGGCCGGCTGGGGCAGCTGACCCTGTCTTCCGTCTTCATTCCCCTGCTGGTCTCTAGGCTCTGAAAACCGCAGAGCGGCCACCGGACGCCCACCTGAGCAGGCAGCAGCATGCAGCCGCCGCCCAGCCTGAGCCGACGCGCCCTGGTGGCGCTGGTTCTCGCCTGCGGCGTGGCCGGGGTCTGTGGAGAGGAGCGAGGATTCTCGCCTGCAGGAGCCACTCCGGGGCTTGGGGAAACCGCAGGGATAATGACGCCACCCACTAAGACCTCCTGGCCCAGGAGTTCCAACGCCAGCTTGCCGCGGTCGTTGGCACCTGCGGAGGTTCCCAAACGAGCGAGGACCGTGGGAGCTCCGCCACGCATCCTCTCCCCGCCTCCGTGCCAAAGATCCATAGAGATCAAGGAGACTTTCAAATATATCAATACGGTTGTGTCCTGCCTGGTGTTCGTGCTGGGGATCATCGGGAACTCCACACTGCTGAGAATCATCTACAAGAACAAGTGCATGCGGAACGGCCCCAACATCTTGATCGCCAGCCTGGCTCTGGGAGACCTGCTCCACATAGTCATCGACATCCCCATCAATGTCTACAAGGTAAAGGGCGCCCGCTAATGTCCTGACGGGGCCCAGACGGGGGCCTGGCTGCGGAGGGGGAGTGAGGCCACTGCCTTCAGGGGGAGCGTCCCCGAGCAGATCCCTCCCCTCCTGAAAGTCAGTGATCCTTCAAACTAGTGCCACTCTAGTCTTCAGAACCCTTTACATTGCCTAGGGCAAGTGTAGTCCCCCAGCTCAGCCCCACTAGTCACTCGGGAACTAGTTGGGAATGAAGATTTTTCTGGCCTCACCCCAGCCCTACTGAATCCGAAATTCTTGAGTGGAGCACAATCCTTTGTATTTTAATACACCCTCTATGAGATGATGTGAATTGTAAAGTTTGAGAACTGCTAGTGCGAAAGATTTAGACCCTTAGGTCCAGCAAACAGGGTACACCCTCTTCTCAAAAGTGTGAGGTCCACAGGTTAGCATCAGTAACATTAAAATGGGGTATAAACTGAAGAAATCCCGAAATCCTGGATGGCAGTTGGTTCTGGTGAACTCTGAGGGTTTACCTGGAGAAAGATGAGCTGAAAACAGGTCTCTTAAGTGCAGTGACAACTCCGTTATGGCCAGAATTGAACCTTCTACTTCTTTAGGAGTCCCACAGACTAAGTCCTGCCATTCTAATTTGGCAGAGAAATTTCAATGCAATTCATCAAAACTGAATTGAGAAATTTTTGAGGACAGGGTATTGTGCGAAATATAAAAATAAGTGAAACAAGATCTCTCCCAAAAGAGAGTTTATAATCTAGTTAGAATTTTGGGCAAGTTCTGTTTGAGAAGTCCCAGGAAATCTCATGCATCTAGCCCACTTAGAAACCCTCTTAAATCACCCAAGAGCTGAAATGCTATGTGGATGTTTGGGTTGGTGGGTTGAGGAGTGTGTGTGTGTGTGTGTGTGTGTGTGTGTGTGTGTGTATTGCCTCCAGGTCAGATGTCAATCAGCACTTCTGATCATCAGGACGATTTTACTTTCTCTGTCTGGTTAAATGAGTATTTTCAGCAAACCAGAAACTACCACACTCCCCAAGGGGCACGCAGGTTCCCTTTCATGTCAGACTCCTTTATTATTTCCCAAGGAAGTTACATCCTTTTTCCTGAAGCTATCTAGTCATAACAGATTGTGTTTTGGCTTCTGAAGTAAACCAAAGACTCATTATAAATCTGACCATCTAGTCTGTCTATCTTAGCCATAAACAAATCTTTTCCACAGAATTGGGTCTCCTTGCTAGGTTTGCCATCATTTAATCCCAACTTTTGCCCTTTGGTTGAACTTGGAGCACAATATAATAATAATAGCCACCATCTATGATGCACTAGGTACTTGGTTTATTACATTAAATCACTACAGCAACCTGTGGAGGAGATATTGGAATCATGCCTGTTTTAGATCGAGGGAAACTACAAGCCTGGGAAGTGAAGAAGTAACTTGTCCAATGTCACATCATTAGAAAGTGCTAAAACTAGGTCTTGAGCCTAGGCCATCTGGCTCTATACCCTGCAGTCCTCCCTAGCCCTCTGCACAGAAGGAGCTCAGACACAGCTTGTCCTTTGCCAGCCTTGAATATTGTTAGGGCCACACAGAAGAGCATTGATGGAATGATGTGACAGAATACCACACAGTAGGCTACTTGGTAAACATTTCCAGTAATTAATTGGCATCACCTGAGGATTTCTATCCCTTGAAAGGCCCTATTAATATATTAGATAACGCGAATATATTAATCTGTATTGTACATATATAATATCAATGAAGTCAGTGGATTTATTCTAAAGCCATTGTCTATCAAAATGCAAAATCTAGAACTAGTTAAAAGCCATAATTGTGGCACCATAGTCAGTTTTTTTAAAAAATACATCTAGAATTTCAGAATAGTCTGATACTAGAATTCATTTTAAAAAGTAAGTTAAGTGAAATATGAAGACTTTTAAAATGCATCCTGAAGTGAGACACTTGAATCTCTAAGCCAGTGATTTCCATGTTTGGGATTTGGGAGTAGGAGAGTAAGGTGTTACAATTGTCTTTGAGAAATTAATACACACAATTTATGGGGATTGGTAGAATCTCCTAACCCTTCCATTGGCACATTAAGTGCCTACAGGCCTAGAAAAATCTATGTCAATGTATTATGTTACTCTACATTCAGCAAATAATAGAGTTCAGTAAAGTTGACAAACCACAAAATGTCATCACTCTTGCTGGAAGCCACCATCTAGTTCAGTGAACTACATCACCTCTGCCTGGACTCCCTCCTGGAGCTGAGGCCCTGGAAACTTTCAGGTAGAGTGAGAAATTCCTCTCCAGATGTTCTGTGGCAGGAGAGATTTTGTGTTGAAGGCCAGGGAGATGTCTAAGGAATACTTAGTAAATCAAGGCTGCTGAAGAACTTCACATTTTTATTCAAACATGCTGAAAATAACAAGCCAATAAACCATATTTACCCTCTGACCAGCACACACCATGCACGGCCAGGCATACACTATACAACACCATCCAGGTGAAAAATGAAAAATTCAGTCATCCAAAGGAGCTACTTAAAGATACGTATGTATATAGTTATATGTATAAAGACATACATACATATATTAAAAATGTGGAATTGCTGTAAGAATATATAGATACACAAATCAATAGATAAATATTTGGCACAGGCTCTGGCTGGTAGAAAGCAAACAAATAATATTAGAATGTGTGTGTGTGTGTGTGTAAGAACAGAAATTTATGGCTTGAGTAGTCTTCATTTTTCAGCTTTTGTTATTACAAATATAATTAAAAATAACACATTTGAACATATGGCTTGCACAGGTGTTTGACTATATCTAAAGGGTACATTTCTAGAAGTAAAATTACTCAAAGGGTGTGTATAGTTGTACTTTGCATAGATATTGCCACATTGTGCTTCAAAGTTATTGTACTCTTCAGTTTTAATCACTATTTATTTAGCATCTCCATATAGATATGCATATATGTTAATACCTAACCCTAATATGTACATGGGTCACCCTGCCCAATATTTACATGGTCTATATATACATCTGAACCAAAAGTGGATGTTTAAATATCTGATGTTAAGGTGAATCTCTTTTTCTCTCTCTTTATTTGCAAACTTCTTATTGTGTCCTTTCTGTGTAAATTAAAATAAATGGGACAATGTAGAGATTTGTTTATATGAGAGCCTAGTAGCTGACTACTAAGTTGTGGAAGCATAGGTGTCAAAGTTGCATAGAAAGCAGAAAAGCTGGGTATACCAGTAGATGCTATGAAGGGCTTTATGTTGGTTAATTGATTTTGGCTTGTTTGGGTTTAGCAGTAACATTTAATGAGATTTGGTTGCAGGGTGGGAAGAAGTTAAAAATTCTTGAGCAAATAATGATTTTTAAATTATTTCTGTATTTTACTTAGCAATGTCAATCTCTTTGCACCATTTACATAGATAACTGAGTTAATGTAGTTAACTCTCAAATATAGCTTCATGTATTAGGAAATTAAATTTAAAAACAAATCTGGTAAGACAGATGTCAACATTAACTAGACATTAACTAGTTTGATAAGGATTGAATGTAATCAGTTGTCCAATGGTAGTGAGTTAGAGATTAGACTGGTGATTCGTGGAGTGCTTTTAGATTAGCAGTTCCCAACCTGTAGGTCGCAACCCACAGAAACTGTATTAAAGGGCCATGGCTTTAGGAAGATTGAGAACCACTGTTTTAGATGGTTTTGCTGTTAAGACCTTGTAGGTTATGAATAGAAACAAAGAGGCTGCCTTCATAGTTCTGAAAGGCAAAACTGCTGATCTTTAACGTTTAACTAGTTAAGGTAGGGTGCATGTAACATTAAAATGCTGGCAAAATGTGGAATCACTTCACTGAACCCACAAATGAGTTTTGAATGAAGTGACCTTGGCAGGTAATCAGACATTTTCTCCTTGTGACACAAGCAGAATTATATTCTGAACAAATTCACCTTTCTCACTATCCTTGGACTACTACTTAGAAATTAACAAGTGTGTATAATTAACTAGTTTCATAGTTAAAAGTAAAAGTTGAGGAGACACCATCAAGTTAAACTTTTAAAGTTACAATTTTCCAATGAGTAAACTGAAGTATTTTTGTGTGCAGCAATACCAGAAGCAAAGGTACCATTGGGAGAGAGGTCTGATTTCTGCCAATTTAATAACACAATTCTCATTTCCAGTCAAGTATAACTGAGATACTTTAGTAATATTTAAAGATATTTTATTGGCAGAAGCATCATGGACCAAAAATGAAACATTTGAGATTACTTATTCAAAGAAAAAAAATTAAGGAGCATTTGGTGCATTATCTTTTAAAAAGTGTTCAAAAGGTATGAGACTATTATCTCTGAATGGCCTGAAATCAATTAACAAATAAAACACATACCCTGATAACCATCTAGCATGGTTCCTGCAACTATCAATACCAGACAAATGCTTGTTGATAAATAATGTTTTGCATGAGAGACATAAGGACAGTGAACTTTTCCTGCTCATTTTTTACAAATGTCCAAATGAAGAAGAAGGGGAAAGGCTGATCCTTTCTCACCTAACTTGGTCATAACCAAGTTAACAGGTCAATAGCAGCACTCAAATAACCCGAAAACTCAAGACTTCATATCCCCAATTCACTCCTTCACATGTTGGCCATAGATTCCTGGTAGGCAAATGCTTGGCCTTGGCAATGGAAGTTCTCCTAAATCAACTCTGTGGCTCTTCTCCTGTTTGCCTTTGATCTACTGCTTGGTCACTTCATAAATCCAAGCCTCTAAAAATGTCAAGGTAATGTTCTCTTTCGATATGGTAAGGTTTATCTATCAAAGGCTTTGCTTTTTTTTCTTTGCTTGCATAAAATGAGTCATTCAATATGGAAGATATTTCTACAGTTTTACAAGAGGACAACATAGCCAAGATCCTGTTGTCTCAAGGCCAGGGAGCCATGTTCTTTATTTCACAAGGAAAACCATATAAGGGTATCTCTGTGCAGCTAATATGCTATAGTTGATTATTTTTAGACAAACATGCCAAATGCTAATAAATGATTAAGTGCTTTAAAAGGCGTTGACAAATAAAGCCTGAGCTGAAATAGGATTCAAGATGTAATTTATGAGGTGAAACATTCTCTTTCAGAATTTTGCAAAGAAGAGGTTGGTTATGTTTGGGAGATGGCTGAGTGTGGTGTATGTGTATATCTTCACCAACAACTTTTCTCATTTTAGAGTTTTTAAAATTTCCAGTGCTTTTATTTTTGAGAGTTATTTCTCTTTCCCTTTAGCTCCTGTGTTGAAAATATAAAGGAACAAGAAAATGGCCAAAATATGGAGAAGGAAGAAGGTGAAGGAATGAGAAGGGGGAGATAGAGAGACAGAGAGAATGGATCATTCTTAAGTCAGAAATTTACTAGCAAAGCACTTCTCAAGTAATTCTCCCTGCTTGAGGCTGAAAACCATACTCATGTCTCCTGACTTGTGTCTTCTGTCCCTCTCTCTTCAGTTTCTTTGTAGTTTCCAGAAAGGAGGAAACCTATCCTCAGGATGTTTATATGTCTTCTTCCCCCTCACTCAGTGTTTTCAAACTATTTAAAAGGGCTTTCAGATTCCATAGTAAGCAGACATTTTCTGATCATAGCTTGTCAGTATCCCATAAGATATTCCACAGATGGAATTAGCTTTGAAATGACATGAAATTACTCACTAAGGTTTGTAGAATTCATTGAGTCTGAGAGTCTCATTCTGAGCCAGGAAGACATCAGGTTCTATTTCTTCAGTTTCTTCAGGTGCAATGGTGATCTTAGAAGATCCAACTCAAGTGAATGAGCCTAAAATAGCCTAGCTTTATGAATGGCATTTGTTATTTCTCTTAGTCAGATCTTTTCAAAATATGCAATGCATCAAGGAAAGTTTTAAACTATGGATAAAGTTCAAATGATAGAAAAGCAGCAATCCATGTCTTTCCTGGCTTGTTAGAGACTTAGAAATAAATTTTGTTATGTTACTAATAGAAAAATGTATTTGGAGTAAGTTTCAATTTCTCCTAAGATATGGTTTGAAAAGTTATTTTCTACCTCTATGTTTTCTTAGAGATTTTCTTTTAAGAAATTTAATTCATCATCATGGAGCATTGTTCTATTTCAGCAAATTGTAGGAGTCTTTCCAGAGCAGTGAACCCCTCTGTTTTGTGGGTATGTGAAACAGATTCCCAGGAACAGGACTTCTGGCGCACACAATTCCAGGGGACACTGTACTATACATGCTATGATCTATCTAAGTGGCACCCCCGAGGGATAAGTTAACGTAGTCCTGACCCCCAAGTTTCTATCCCATATAGCATAATCTTTAAATGATTACGTGCATTTTGATGGAAGCAGGGTAGAACTTGCAGTTTTTATTTGTCCCTGAGGTCATGGGTACAATGTACGTTAAGGAAGAAATTTCTATGCATTCTGACTTCAAATTTAAAGCTAACTTTGAATTCTTTCTCTATGTACACATACAAAAAGAAAGAACATTCTGCCATGGAGATCTTTGAATGAAGATGCCCTCCCCATCTTATTAAAACTCTAATTTAAACACAGAAAATCTCTTATCTGCTACAGGGAACAGAAATAAAAACAGAAGAATGCACTGTTTCCCAAAGTTATGAAATACAACCATTCCACTTTGTCGTTTGATTCTTACAGCGAAAACATTTCTATAATGCCAGTCATTTGAAAGCACTGTTCACAGTTCATTATGAGATGGAATAGACTGCAAGCTGGCAGAGTAAGCCTGGTTGTCCTCTTTAATACATTAGTCACCAGCCCTCTAAAATCATTTCTTATAATGTCCCTTTGTTAACTGCATCCACCTTCACCAAACGTACAATCATCCCAGCAACTAAAGCTCCTTGTGTCATCCCATTACAGGAGAAGCAGTAGGTTCTGTTTCGTGTCAGTCATTTCCTTGACACGTTGAGTAGAAGGAAAAGAGTGGGAGAGAAATTTTAGTTTTTCACCTTTTCTGGCCTGCTAGGAAGAGCAGAACATCTAAAAAAAATGACAGCCAACCCTCAAGCCTCCATTCTAAAGTTCCTGGCTCTATGTGTCAAGAAGACCTGAGCATCAGGAGTAGAAAATATAAAAAGTAAATCTCAGCCTTCTCAGTTCTCTAAAGAATATATTTAGAACATGAGAACTGGAAAGCTCATGATAAATGTTTGTCATAGATGATTTCTACCTTATGACCAAACTCATTCATTGTTATTCAACAAAGTTTTAATGAGTGTCCACTGTATGCCAGGCACGGTGCTTGGCTTTATAAATATTGTAGACTATTCTGAAACAAATAAACAGCTAACACTCAGTGTATACTAATAAATTAAAAAATGAAAAAACAGAGTGATACGCATGATTAACGAGGCAAGTGAACATTTGTTTGTGCAAGACGGCTAACCTTGACATTTACTGAGTCCATGGGGCTTGCTTCCTTTTGACATCGCATTAGGGGTATTAACAGGTTTTATTTTCCAGTTAATTTCTCCAGTATGTGATTTTCAATTAAAAAGAGAAATGAAAAATGAAAACCCCCACTTGGAGAGATTCTGTACCCTTGACGAAAGGATGTTTACTTCCTATTTATGCTATTTATCCTTTTAGAAAGTCTTTGAAAACATATAATATACAAATAATTTTATAATGTAATACAAAAATAATTTATTTGGATTCCTTGGCCTTTTTTCTTTCTCAAACAGCTGTTCCAACATAACGTTACAAAATCATGACCATCCTTATAACCTGTGTGGTCACGTCTTTTTCCAATTTAGTGTTTATTTATTTATTTATTTATTTATTTGTGTTTATCATCCAAAAGAAATGTGCTAGGGAAGCAGTCAAAGCCTTAGGGGAAAACAGAACAGTGCACACATGGGCTATCAAATGAGCACCATCTTGCTAACACTAACAAAACCCATTTGGTTAGGTAAGACATGATGATGTGAAAACCAGTGTCCGTTATGGGAATGTTTGCCAATTGGCTCTTATTTGATAAGTGTTAGGTAAGGTATATGCAAACTTAATTTTAAACAGAATCTATGATTTTTAATTTTTGTGGAAGGGAGATAGAGTCAATATTGAACTCTTACGTCCTTTTTCTGTGATCGGAGAAACTTCTGTGGTTACTTGTTTGATTTCTCTTCCGGATTCAGATCTTGCCCTTAAGTTATCTAATTTAGTGGGACAAAGGCCAAAGAAAAAGTTAAAAATAGAAAATAAGGAATGTGTTATTGCTGAGTACAAAGTTAGAGTTGCTTCCTCCTACAACACAGCCAACCAACATCCTCTGCAGAGGGGAAAGCTATATTGTTGCACTTCAAATTACAGATGTCGGATGTTGTTATTGTTGCCAAAAAAAGGGTGAAGAAATGGATTTCTAGGAATTATAAAAATGTATAAGAACATTCTCTCACCAAACTTTAAAGATAGCATCTTGGTTGAAAGTGAGTTTTTTTTTTTTGTAAAACTTAACAGCTTTCCCCCCCCCCAGGAATATTTTTGCCTTAAACAAGAAGTTGTTACCTTTGCATCTTAAGTAAGCTGGAAGCACTAACTTGCCAACAGACTTTCTTGCTAGAGACTGTTCAGATGACAGAGATGAGCCCCAGTGAGCACGCCTTCTATCCCAGAGTATCAGGCTTTGCTGTGTCTCCACAAAGCCTTCTGAGCAGAGAGACAGAGGCAGAGCTTTTTAGAGTAAGGGCACTTGCAGTCCTGCCAAAGTCATCCAGTTCACCACAGAATAATGAGAACAACAGCTCATCCTCCTTCCCTATTCCCTGCGGCCCCTCGGAACCAGGAGCATCCAGTTCGGAACTGAAAATGTGGAATACTGAAACCCGATGAAAGATAACTCATTTTCTCTGTAGCTCCTTTCCCTTTGCAAGGGCAGATTAGAAAATCGTATCTTCCAGCTATGGTTAGGTTTCCGATTATCTCTCTGTTGGACTTCAAGAGAATTTTTACAATTTTCAGTTTGTGTTTCCCCATCCTCTGTGATAGCTTGGGTCAGAGGTTGGGTTGCAGGCCTCCCCATGGTATGAAGAGCAATAATCCAATTTCTAGGCTGAGCCAAAGAAAATAGGAACCTCAAAACAAGGCCTGGATTCAGTGCAGAGCTCATTTTCCTCAGCCAGACTTCTTTCCCATCAATGGCGTGGACACTGTTCATCTGGATCCTCTGACGGCTGCACCTACATGATACCAACATTAACGTATTTGGAAACAATTGGAGACAGAATAAAGTATTCAGAAATATGCCAGTGTTTGGACAGTCTATGAGTAAAAGAAGTAAGTAGATTATCCAAGTTTTCCAGAGAAAAAGAACCAGGAGAATGGATGGATAAGTAGATGGGTAGATTTATTATGGTTCAAGAGATTATAAAGTGAGATCTGCCATCTGCAGGATGGATGTACAGGAAAGCCAGTGGTGTAATTCAGACCAAATCCAAGCCCCAGTGTCATTCCCAGTCCTGGGGCTCAAAGAAGATGACAAGAGATATGGCAAGAAGTAAAAGGGGCAAATTCCACCTCTACCTTTTATTCAATTCAAGCCTTCAGCAAATGGGATGATCCCTCCCACGTGGGGAGGGCAATTTGTGTTACTAAGTGCACAGATTCCAATGCTCATCTCATCCAGAAACTTTCTCACAGACACATCCAGAGTAAATGATGTTCAACCTGGCACCCCATGGCCACTCAAGTTATCACATAAAGAGAAGCACCACCCTGGGTGAGTGGAAGGAAATTTTACTCTGCCTCTAAAGATTTTATAGTTACAGCCCTATTGTCTTCCTGACACTAGTGACTTTCTTATACCTGGGTCCCTTTACTCCTCTGTGTTACCTGCCTGGCCCCGGAGACTTTCAGAAACCTACATGAAGGATATATATGGCAATCCTGCCAACATTTGTCCCAATTTGTGTAATTTTGATATCTAATTTAGAAATGAAATTGTTCTTATGTTGAATCTCTTAAGTCATGTTCATGAGAAGAGACACATCTTAACCTTTGATGACATTCTACTTGTAGAACAATCAAGACAGCTTGAAAAATTCAGTAGAGTCTTCACTATTACTGAAAGGACAGAATGATTCAATTATGTTTCAAAATAGTTTTCACTTTTGGAAGGCTTTTTTTTTTTTTTTAGATATTTTTAAAAACCCATAGATTTGAAATACTTTACTTGCAAAACCTCATGAATATTTGATCCAGATGTTTACCTAAAGTGATTAATTTGCCAGTGTAGGACACACCCAGTTGTTCTAAAAAAAGAAAATAACTACATTGAATAGTGGATGGTTATCCAGTTTGCAGTCAGATAAAGACAAATATATATACTCACTGTTGCAGCTGAACCCCCTGCACTGTGGGTCAGGTACTGTTAATATTAAACATCTGCCATGTGTCAGGCATTTGTTCTTGGCAGTTGTGGAGCTCATAATCTGTCTTATACTCTATGGAGGCAAGTAGCAAAAACTAAGCAAATAAGCAAATGTTCTGCATGTAATGGGAGTTGATAGGTGCTATTGATAAAGAGAAAAACAGAGTAAAGTATGGGAATCGAAGATGCCTGGCTGGTTACTGTGTTTAATAACATGATCGGGATAGCTCATGCTGAAAAGATAAGGTTTTAGCAAGGCCTACAAGGAGATGAGGAAGTCGGCCAAGTAAATCTACCATGGAAGGAGCCTTCTAAGATAAAGATAGACCCAGAGAAAAAGCCCTACGGCAGGAAAGTGCCAGATGTGTTCAAGGAACAGAGTGGCTACTCTAGCCAAATTGGTTCAATACAGTGACTGCAGTGAAGATCAAGTATATAAATGCACACACAGTACTTTTCAAGGGTACTACTCCATGGGGGATAGTCTGGTCTTCTCAGCTAAGAAATAATTTTTATCCAGTTTTAATTAGCCTATATATGTGTGTGTGTATATATATATACGTGTGTGTGTGTGTATATGTATATATATATTATTTTTTATTTTTTATTTTTTTTTGAGACAGAGTCACTTTGTCACCCCTGCCAGAGGGCTGTGGCATCACAGCTCACAGCAACCTCAAACTCTTGGGCCTAAGCAATCCTTTTGCCTCAGCCTCACAAGTAGCTGGGACTACAGGTATCTGCCACAATGCCCAGCTATTTTTAGAGACAGGGTCTCGCTCTTGCTCAGGCTGATCTCAAACCTGTGAGCTCAGGCAATCCACCTATCTCAGCTTCCCAGAGTGCTAAGATTACAGGCATGAGCCACTATGCCCAACCAATTAGCCTATATTTTGATTTGGCCATGTCTTGAGCATATGAGACTCTGTGACAATATGCAGTTCAATTTTCTAGGAGTGACTTAAAGCAACTATCCCCAGTTGGCCCCACAGAGGAGACACTAGCTCCAAGCTACTGTATTTGCCCGATGAATTCTTATATGCTGGCTGCATTTTCATGATTCCCAGCACACTCTCCTGTTTCATGTGTGGAACACTAATGCTTTTTAAAGAAGTAGTCCATGAGAAAAAGAAAAAGAACTGGAATTGATTTTATTCCACATGTCAATTACTCCCCACCCATTAACGCAGTTTTAGAGAGCATCTTGTGAAACCCTCCCTAACAGAGCTTCGCGTCTCCCCAATGCAGCTGCTCGCGAAGGACTGGCCATTTGGAGTGGAGATGTGTAAGCTGGTGCCTTTCATACAGAAGGCCTCCGTGGGCATCACTGTGCTGAGTCTGTGTGCTCTGAGTATTGACAGGTAGGAGCTTACATTTAAGCCATATATATTCTGACCACTATCCTAGCTATTGCCATGGTACTTAGAAAATACACTATTGAATTCAATAAAACCAACCTACACCAGCTTGAAAAAACAATCCCATTTTCATCTTCAGATATCGAGCCGTTGCTTCTTGGAGTCGAATTAAAGGAATTGGAGTTCCAAAATGGACAGCAGTAGAAATTGTTTTAATTTGGGTGGTCTCTGTGGTTCTGGCTGTCCCAGAAGCCATAGGTTTTGATATGATTACAACTGATTACAAAGGAAGCTATCTGCGAATCTGTTTGCTTCATCCCACTCAGAAGACAGCCTTCATGCAGGTAAATTTTACTCTTTTTTTTTTTCATTTCCACTTTTGCCTTATAAATATTTAGCTATTCCCCACTCCATGGGAAGCTATTGATTTATGGCTATCCTTGAAATAAACTAAACATACAGATCTCAGTATTGTGGGGTTAACAGTGACCAGTGGCCCAAGTTATAAGAAACCAGTTTATACTTCTCCAAAAAGCTCCTGAATCTTAAATCATAACTTTGTACATTGATGCATTTAGGGGGTTCAGGGTACTGTTCGATATACAATGTGAAATTCTTACATTGAACTAAGTAACACACCCATCACAATTATACTCATTTCTTAATAGAACATATAGCTTTTGTACCCAAAAGGTCTATAGGACTGACAACTATTACTTATTCTGTGTAAAACAACATAGCAGTCATCAGGAGTGGATGATCCAGCAAATTCTCAAAGAGAAGTTACTCTGACATGTGGGCATTCTGGACAGCAGAACTGTCCTCTCTGTGTCTTTGATAATAAAGAGAAACTGTTATTGAAAAGAACTCTTCATCTTGGGCCATTTATTAAAGAACATTTAATCAGGAACTAGGAAAAGAATGGCAATGGTGGTATAATAAGATAGATCCAAAGTGTGGAGAGTGCTCCCCAACAGAACAGGTGAAGAGAAGTTAACCCCAAAGAGTCTGATCAAACTGTTACCAAGAATTATTTTCCATTTTATATTTAAGAAGACTATATAAAACTTCATAAACTGTGTATACCATGGTAAGTGAAAGAATAAAGAACATCAATGTGAAATTGAGAAGGAGATTGCTGTTTCATTGTTTCTTATTAGTAAAATGGGGGGAAGCACTGCATAGGTTTCACAAATTCTTCTCCAACACAGACTTGTCTGGAGAAAAATAAAAGGATAACAGAGCAGGAAAAGAATAAGTGAAAGTCATAAATAGCTTTAGCTTTCTAAGTGAGAGTCTGGGTGTTTAACCCAGACTTTGTTGTCTTATTTTCCCATTAAACTCTTGCTAAAACCTAAAAACTTCACTTAAACACTAGGATAGCTTTACATATTCAGATGTGGAATTTCACACAAAGAATACCCTACAATTACTTATATGAAGAAAAAAACACTGAATGACCAAATATTTCAAATTTTGCCCAGCTATTTAAATTTTTATACATAATTATAGCACCCTGCCTTTGAGAACTGAAATACTATTTGGCAAAAGTTTTTTCATGTAAGTATTTAATCATTTGTTCAGTAGATGCAACTTGAAGCATTCTATGTAGTATTTATAAAATGGTTCTACTTTAGAAGATGATTGTTCCTTGATCAATGTGTCTTCAAGTTTAACATTTGGCATGTAAGGTTTTCTATAGAGGGGTGTTAATCATAAAAATTCTCTCTCCCCCATAGTTTTACAAGACTGCTAAAGATTGGTGGCTATTTAGTTTCTATTTCTGCTTGCCATTGGCTGTCACTGCCTTGTTCTATACCTTGATGACCTGTGAAATGTTGAGAAAGAAAAGCGGCATGCAAATTGCTTTAAATGATCACTTAAAGCAGGTAAGAAAGTACAAATATTTGACAACTCATTATAATTACAATCACGAATGTGAAAATTATTATAATAAAAATAAACCAAAATGTCTATATGCCAGACCCTCTTCCCTTTTTTTGCCTCTGATATTTTGCATATGTAAAGAATAGTTTTATATTATCTATAAAAAGATATTCTATATGGAATTGAAAGCATCTAAAGAGAACCATTATCTTTTAAAGATGAATCTGTAGTCATTTTAGTTCTGATTCATCTTAACTGGTCAATTTAAACCTCAGTGTTCTGAGTTTTTACAAATCCTACTGACTTTTATAAACAAGATCAAATATTCTGTTTTGAAAGAGAAAAGGCTATAAATAGAATGAGTCACCTTTTAAGGGTCTGACTATGGTTTTATTTCAGAGACGGGAAGTGGCCAAAACCGTATTCTGCCTGGTGCTTGTCTTTGCCCTCTGTTGGCTGCCCCTTCACCTCAGCAGGATTTTGAAGCTCACACTTTATGATCAGAATGATCCCAATAGATGTGAACTTTTGAGGTAAGAAAGACAAAATAGGAATAGTTTGTAACAGATGCCATTCAGAAGTGTTTCCCTGGATCTTTTTCACAAGTGGCGAGAGAGAGAGAGTACCACTGCAGTGACCCTTAGGGATCCACCAGGACTCTCGATTTTCCCTCCCATCCTATTTTAGAGAGGAGAGGGACAGTGGATACTGGGAACAGAGAGCCAGAGTCCTCGAAATGAGGAGTGAGTGGCAAGAATAAAATACCAGGTCTGATTGGCCTTTGCATTTTGCAAATTCTTCCTTTTTACCCAGCCTCATTAGCATTTCTTTTCTTTTCTTTCTTTTTTTTTTTTTTTTTTTGCAGTTTTTGGCCAGGGCTAGGTTTGAACCTGCCACCTCCAGTATATGGGCCAACACCCTACTCACTGAGCCACAGGTGCCGCCCCACTCATTAGCATTTCTAAGTGAGATTTTATTTTGAAAAAGAGGGATGGACCTGGGCAGGGAGACTAGTAGGAAGGCAATGGAGATGACATGACGAGGGCAGAGGATGAAGAGACAGAGACAGGAGACAGGATCATTGTGAACAAAGACCAGGGAAAAATTTAAAACCATTCTATATGGGTAACATTTTCACAAAAACACAAAAGTGTGCAGTGAATACATGCATGCTCAGATCTGCATATGTTTCATAGACACATTTTGGGGTTTTTGGTTTTTGCAGCTTTTTGTTGGTGTTGGACTACATTGGCATCAACATGGCCTCCCTGAATTCCTGCATTAACCCAATCGCTCTGTATTTGGTGAGCAAAAGATTCAAAAACTGCTTTAAGGTAAGAGAGTATTCCAAAATTTAAAAAACTGCTTATGATATGGCATCACATATAATCCTTCAAAACCATTATCATATCCATCCAGAAAAATCTGGTTAATTGTACATCATGGCTAATTTTTTTTTAAGATATGACATTTGCTTATAAATCACTATAGTCAATTTTTGCCTAGAAGTCCTAGCCAGCCACTCCTTACTGACTCAGTCAATTTAGCTATACTCAGGAAATTGCTCTGAAATTTAATGAAAATCACATGCATTGATGTCTGGCAGATATCACATAATAAAATAGCTAAATGTGAATTAAATGTACTTTCCCCCATTTTTGATAGATTTTTGAATGACTCAGCCACAATTCGTATTGTAACTAAATTATCTCCTTTTCCACATAAACTATGAAAATATCGAGTCAAAGAAAGAAATTTGGTCTATGTGTTACATCTTTCTACCTATTTTGTATTGCAAAGATACAGTGCTTGAGGTGGAATATGTCAATTATTCCTTGTTTGGCTGTTTGCATTTTATCATCTAATCATTTAAGTTTTCGGCAATCTAACATAAAATATCCCCTCCTCTTATATTAAAATGATCACTTTTTCCACAATATTTGATTATCGCAAAGTCAAGAACTTAACTTCCTTGTAAACATTTAGACAGTTTATAAAATTCTTTGTGCATTCATCACCCAAACTGTAGCTCTGGAAGAAAACTTTTATCAAGGTCAACACCTTTTTATAGAATAGAAAGTAGTGGACCTTCCATTTTCTTATACATGTAGTTTCTTAGAAAATAAACGGAGCAAAGGATTTTTTTTAATTCAAGAAAAACATAGGATGAATACATAATTACTTATATATAAATAGATATGTGCTTATTATATATATATTTATATACATATAAAGCTGAGATGCTTATATACCTTATAACATTTCTGTGTGACAATATTGCAAAGACACCTGGGAATAACATGTGGCTAAAAAAAATAGCAAAGTAACATTAAACTCATTGATGCATGACTGTTCATGATGCTGTCAAGTGAGAAAAAGCAGATTATAGAGTGAATACACATATACTAAGAGAGAATATAATCTCATTAAAATAAATTTTACCCATGCTCACAAATATATGCACATACACAGTGCATATATTTGCACAGTGCAATATATATCCATATATATGGATAATATTTCTATTTGTAGGGGGGGGAAATCTTGAATTACATACTTTACAGATGTTAAAAGTATTAAATAGCCAAGAGTAAATACAAGAATTAAAAGTGACTTTCTCATAATGAGGAATGTTAATTATATAGTTTCTTATTTTCTATTATTTAGTTGAAACCCCTGTCCTCCCTCCCATGCTACTAATGCAATAATATCTTTTTAAGGAGAAACATAAAAAAGCATGGAAATAAAGGGCCCACAAACTCCCAATCATGCAAAGAAAATCAGAACTGTACAGAGTAGGAAGAGTTGTGAAATGGACTGATGTAAACATATAATGAGTTACTTTGTTTTATACAGTCATGCTTGTGCTGCTGGTGCCAGTCATTTGAAGAAAAACAGTCCTTGGAGGAAAAACAGTCGTGCTTAAAGTTCAAAGCTAATGATCACGGATATGACAACTTCCGTTCCAGTAATAAATACAGCTCATCTTGAAAGAAGGAACATTCACTCAATTTGATTTTCTGTATTTTGGACAGAAGTCATTAAAACTAAATGAAACATTTGCTAAGACAAAACAAAAAACTGTAACTTTACAAGAAACGATGTAAAAATGTAAAAGTCATGATTTTAGCCCTCAGAGTTACATGTGACATTTTATGAGCAATGTACAGCATGAGAAGAAAAGCAGAGGGGATTAAGAAAGCCTTGTGAAAGCACTTAATTTTTTTACATTTAGCACTTCAAAGTAGCTCTGAATAACTTCCAGCATATTTGTGTGCCACTTAGGGTTAAAATTGGCCTCATTCAGCATTCCTAGAAGAAGGTTTATTTTTAAGCCAATGTCAAAGGAAGAACGTATCATTGTAAAACATAATTTTTAACGTTTCAATTATTCAACTTGAAATTTTAAGACTCCTTTAAACCAACTTTTAATTAGTAAATAAGGTCACACCATTGATTGGATGCAAAATGTGAAATTTTTGGACATGAGAAACATGCAAATGATCAGGAGGGTGATCAGAAAGAGACATCAGGGTAAGGTATGGAAAATCATTTACATTCTTTACATTCGGAAAAGATCAAATGTCACAAAGAGAAATAGAAAAGTTCCACATGCTATCCCCAAAGACTTCTTGGAACTCTCCTGTTCACATATTCTGGAAAAAAAAATACTACCTGTAATTGTTTCAAGATTATTAAAATATTCTCCTTCTTTCACAAGTGGAGTTTAAGCTGTTTAGTTTTATCATTTGTAAATACTTCGCTATGTACCCTACATGTAGATGATTAGACGAAGGGCAGGCCCTGGTGTTCGTAGCTTTATGATGCAGCGATGCCAACAACCTCATCCAGGACAGAATGTGAACTGCCTGGTGCAAGGTCCACGTGGCCGAGGAGCGGGCAGCATCCCTCACCCGTGCTGTAGGTAAAGTGCTCTCTAGCGTACGTGGAATATCGTAGTTAAGATTCTATGTTTTTAAAAAATCTCCCAAATTAGTCAATTTAACAGCTACTTGTAAAGCTTATTACTAATTGTTACTTTTTTGCAAAATAACTAATAGAAAAGTATTCTTGAGATGGTGCTTTTCTATCATTTAGAGGTAAAACTGCTTTTTGAGACTTTCTGTAAGAACCTCTTCACTTTGTGCCTGTCTGCTGAATTTTTTACTCTGCCTAGCAAAGTACTTTAGGTTAACTTGGGGTGGGCTGTGTGTGAAACTATGCACTAGACAACATGGAAAAAAGGAGGAAATGAGGTGGGGTGGGTGGAAACCCATGAGGCCAGATTCCCGTTCTTAAGTCCATGTTCGTCATTGCCCCGTCACATCAATGCAAAAGGTCCTGATTCTGTTCCAGCAAAACACAGTGCAATGTTCTCAGAATGACTTTAGAAATAAATTGAGCCCAAGAGCTTTAACTCTGTCTTAAAATATAACAGAACTTCTACTTTTTTTTTTCTTTTTGTAAGCGGAGTCACATGGTGGAAATAAACTAGCAATGTTGTTTTCTGCCAGCATCTAATGTGATGATACAGTAAACCAAAACCCAGCCATGCGGCCAGGAAGAAGTCAGTTCACATGGCTTGTGGATTCTACTTACAAACCATCCACAAACATGTTTATTAATTTCTTTCAATCGCTTTTCAAGATGCCTGTCATCACAGAAGACACCGCAGGCTTTCAATTATAAATTAACTTTGGGTCACTAATATTCCATGGTTCGTTGATATATTTTTTATTTCTACTTAAATTCTAGATCATTTGTATTACCAAGTACTGAGTTTTTAAGCTCCTAGTACCCATTCCTTCTTCATGTCAGTATCATGGCCTGTAATAACTTGCCAAATTTTAAAACTGTACACAATGAGTATACATCAACTATTTTAATACAATTTCATTCTGGAGCTTTTTAAAAAAAGTATCTGATTACAATTTTTAATATACGACTAAATATTGATAACACAAAAATCATGATTATTTTACATAACTAAAACCAACATAGAAAAAGGTGCTACTATTAAAAGCATATTTCTTAGTATGAAGAACTGTTTAAAGCAAGAGACAAAAACAGTATTAACACAGATATCCCAGCTCAAAAGTTTTTAAGTGATTTTAATCTGTTTTCTCCTTTGCTAACCACTGCCAATATGAGTGTATGTTCAAACACTCTTCAGTATCGATAGCTAACCTATGGGCCAAAGGAATGCTGTAGCTAACTTTATAAAATTGTAATATAACAATGTGAAATAATTATATATTTTGTTTTTCTGTGGTCACTTAAAGTGGCTATCGTTGTTGATTTCTTATAAACAAAACCAATAAAAATTTAAATTGTTTTAAAAGAAACCAGCATAGTTTTCACTATGTGGGTACTGATTTATTAAATAATAATGGATTAAGTTTTTAAAGGAAATACACATCACAAATGGACATGATTTATGTGAAACATACAATTTTCAAGGAAGTGTGAAAGTTGTTCAATTAAAATGCCTCATTTCTGATCTCTAGACTGTGTAATGTTTTGTTGTGGTGAGGAACCAGATATGAAAACACAGGCAGACCTTCAGCTTCCCAAGATTAATTATCTGGTTGACAGTTTCCAAGAGCCCCTAAGGCCTTTTTTCCCCTCCAGTTACCTGCCTCTGGAATATTTCTCTGTTTAATCATAACTATACCTTAGCAAAGGATTGAAATGAAATTTAGAGATGACTCATTCCACCTCACAAGCTTCTTTTGAGTGTTTATGATGTGCAAGGTGGGATGAAATTAATAAAGTTCAGGGTTCCTACTTGATACAAGACAGAGATGGTAACGAATGAACTGAACGGATTGCTGAATAACTGCATACTGATGGCTGGAAAAGCTCACCTGTCTGCCCCTCTCAGCCTGTATTCCCTTTCTTTCCTAGCCAAAAATAGTCCAGAATTAGCATTTACTCTTGTCTTATATAATGTCAAACCCAGCCTAGCGTTTCAGCAATTTTAACCATTTAGCCATGATCTTTGCTGCATTTCAGCTGCCTAATTTCAGCTGGGCACTTTGAGATACAGGTGTTCTGAGTCCCAGGGGCTACAGAAAAGAATTATGTGCTAAGTATTATTTAAGCTGTCACTTGAAAGAACCTACCTTCTCTTAAACAGTTTGTTATCAAGTATTAATAATAATAATGCCCACACAATTTGTTACAATAAAGGTGGGCAGAATAAATACAGTTTAGATTCTTGGAAGAAAACCAGAGGACAGCTTAAGGTAGAAATGTGGCCCTGCACTGGAATCAAAAAGATTCAGCAAAGAACTGCCTTATAAACAGTGTGGTCTTCAGGCCTCATCCGTTGTAGCAGTGACTGGCAGCTTGAAATATCCCAGGCAAGAGAAGGAAGATTCTGTTTTCAGGAAATAACCAACTCAAGGGAAAAAAAAAACCTGCAAATATGAACTATGGGGTCAAGACAAATTCTTTTGAGCTACGTGTCTTCTCCACTGTACGCATGTACATAAAACTCCGAAGGTGCCTCTTATGGCACATGTTTAAATATGAATGACTAGGCAAAGCATGGAAGTGAAAAAAATGAAAAGAAGAAAAAGAAAAACAGTGGGAAGATTGAGGACATAGGAGAAAAGAGAGGACACAAAGAAAATCAACAAAACTATGACTAATTTTCCCAGAGCAATAAGAAAAAAGAAGCAAAGCCAGTGTGATCGAAGAACAAGAGAAGCATTCAGAGATTAAGAAAGTGCTCTTGGCAATTGAAAATATGGTCAGAGAAATAAAACTCAGTAAGAGTTTCACAAGTCAAAATTGAGGACAAGGAGAATGTGGACCAAAGTGTGCGGGAGCAAAACTACGGAAGCAAAATAAGGAATCCAGGAAACAGGTGAAGCCAACACAGGAAAGACTCAAAACTATTCCCAAGATGATGGGGGGGAGGGGACCATTCTTTAGCCTGACTATGAAGGTTGGTTAAGAGCAGAAGAGTAGAGGAAGGACATCTCCAAGAAAAAAAAATAGAACACATAGAGGTCTGAGTTGAATGATAGCTACATAGAAAAGCAAGCTCTACTCCCCCAAAAGAAGAAAAGCAAGCAAGCAAAAGTGATTAGACAATTGTTAATCACCCCTAAATTCTTACTTGTATAAAAAAGTAAGAATTTGCTTGTCCATGGCTTGGATAGAAGCAAATTTACCTTGTCAAAATAAACACTAAAGATTGTGCTTTATCAGAACTATGATATAAATAAACTGGATAAAAATGTCAAAGGAAACTGTGCTTAATGATTACGGGACAAGAGAGCCAAATCTTAAGTTTCTATCATAAAAATCTAATGCCCACTTTGGAAAACAATTGAAGAGCAGCTAAGAAAGTTAATGATAGATATCCTGATCCCACGCCCAGAAACGTCCTACTTGTAGAGAAACTGGTCTGCTCATGTGACCAGAATAGAGCTGCTAAAATATTACAAAGGCTTTGTTTGAGCAAAAAAGTGGAAACAAACTGTATCTGCAGTAACTTAAATGACTAAATTTTTTAGTGAATCCGTGCTGTATAATGTTCTTCAAAAGATTTCTCAACTTCAGCACTATTGGCATTTGGGGACCAGATCATCGTTTGCTGTGGGGGAGCTACATTGCAGGGTGGTTTGTACCATCCTGAGTCCCTACCCAGGAACCACTAGTAGTATCCCCCCGTGTTCCTCCCAAAGTATGACAACACAATGTTTCTAGACACTGTCAATGTCTTCTAGAGAGAAAACAGCCCCTGTTGAGAACTATTACATTACAGTTTGAGCACATCAATATCAAGTTCACAACCTGGCAAGACCAAGCTCTCTTTTATAGGGATGTATAGATAGTTGATAAAAATAAATAAATAAGCACAGGAAAGCAAGGAAATTATTGCACAAATATGGATGGTGAGGCAGGGGACAATTGTGATTTGAAAGAGCTGCATGGAATCATTTGGCCTTGGGTCAGTGTGTATAAGTACTAGTTATTATATTATTAACTTACATAGTTATTCTGCATGTAAATATACATGTTAATATAGAATTATGCTCAATATATCACATCACATATTCACTATAATAATTAAAATCCTATAATTATTTTTAAGTATATATGTCTTCTGCCCTTTACTATTGTGTTATAGTTCACAATTCGAAAAGTAAAGAAAAAAATAGGAAACATACAGCTAACTGTATCGGATTGAAAAATCAGGAAATAGCAGTAGAATTATGTAATTTACAAATAGGAAAGCACATGCCCAAAAAAGCTAAGAGAAGAAAGAGAAGTAAAAGCAAGTTATTTTGGGGAGATCATAAAACTCACAAGAGCAAAGAGAGAGGGGCTGCTATTATTCTACATGATCCTTGCTGCAGTAAACTAGGTGCATACATTAGTTTAATAAATAAAAACGTGAATTTTAAAAATCAAATAGTGGAAGAGTGGGGCATATGGACATTTCCTGGGCCCTGAGCTGTGCATCCCTTATGGGTAGATTGTGCTGCTCACTATCCACAGTGGTGTTGATAACATGCTGGCTGTCTGGTTTCTTCAGGCTTGGTAGAAGTACAAATATGTTATTTTACTAAACAAGCAATATAGAAGGCTTGTAACATTGACTGAAGATATATTGTGCAAACAATTCCCAAAAAGGATTTTGAAACCATTCACTATAATAATAGAATGACTTACTAAATTAATTCTTGAAAGTTTAAACATGTTCAGAAAATCAACAACAACAAAAAAAAATGGAGACAATAGAAAACAATGATGGGTAGTTGAAAGTGAGTTTCGTCTCATTACATTGAGAGGTGTGGCAGTACCAGACAAATTATTTTTTCAGGAGGGCTGAGACATGGGCTTGATTAACATGCGTCCTCCTGGTGCTCTTTTAGGCCAGGAACGTTTCATTGAAGTCAGTTGACCTGACATGTCAGCCAAGTTTGGAAGTCAGTGTGTCAGTCCATATTAAAAGAGTGTGGAGAAAGCCAAGTTACTGATCTGACATTAAGCTCCACTGTTGGCTTATTCCTATCAGCAGACCAAAATCAATCACACAACGTGGAGTTTGGTTAGAACACTGCTAGGAAAAGCATAGGAGTGCCTGAAATCCATGGCACCTCCAGAAGGCTCCTTAGGGTTACCCCAAATCACACATTTAAGCTGAAGTCTAATGTGATCAATTAGCCAGCAGGGAGGTCAACAGCAAGGAAATAATTTCCCAGGAGAGAGGACAACATGAATGGAGCCCAGAGATGAGAGACATCACCTCTAAAAATGGTGTGTGTGTGTGTGTGTGTGTGAGAGAGAGAGAGAGATGTTTCATGAAAAAAAGTACTTCACAATGTATTTTGCAAATGTAAGATTCTTTTTAGAAGCAGCAGAGTAGGAAAAAGTCTCAAACCAAGATTAACCAATACAATTTTTTGGATGGTGATGGAATTCCTTCTCTCTCTTCTCCACCTCCTCTCTAAGCCCAGTGTCTCCCTCTGTGACTCCAATCCCAATTTCTCAGGGTATTTTTTTTTTCATGAAACATCTCTCAAATGTGTCCTGTAATCGGTGTCTTCAATCTTTATATCTCTAGTAGATTATCTCCATCATTATGTAAATATTTTATAAGACTCTCATGTTATAAAATAAAGACAAATGTTTTACACCACCCTCAAGTTTGAGATGTGCCTAGTCGAATCCATATTCTACTCCACTCCTGACAACATAGGTACAGATGCATCCACCCTTCACAATAACTACAGGTTGCCTTCTCCTGTCTATGAGTGCATTTAGACGTGGTGACCTTTCTAAACGTGCATCTCTAGGTTAAGAGCCTTTAGTGGCTCCCCATCACAACCCAGGTCAGATCTGACCTCTTACCTCAGTGTACAAGACCCTTTGTGTTTTTGGATTTCTTTCTGAACTGGCTTTCATTGTCCTATCACCTTTTCTTTGCCCTCGATGTTTCTCTCTCTCTCTGTCTGTCTCTCTAATCAGACCATTTCTCTTTTCTTCTTAGGCCTTCACACCCAGCCCCAAAAGCTTTCAATCTATTCAAAGTAACAGCCAAACTACAATTTTTATCCCCCCATTCTCCACTAAGACCATTACCCATAACTGCCATATTGTGAAATCCAGTGGTCAGTTTCACATCCTAGTCTAAGGCACTGTAAGACTTGAAGTCCTGCTACTCCATGTTCTCAACTCTTGCCTCTCATCCCAGTCATTCCACAGAAGCCACACTAGCTTCCTTGCTGGTTTCTGAGCATGCCCATAACACGCCTGCCCAGGGCCTTTGTACCTACTCTCTCCTTTTTTTTTTTTTTTTTTGAAGTTTGGCTGGGGCCAGGTTCAAATCCATCAACCTTGGTATATGGGGCTGGCACCCTAGTCACTGAGCCACAGGCACACACACACACCCCCAGTACCTGCTCTCTTTGATGGAGTGTTCTCCCTCACTTCTTTTAGGTCTCTACTCAAATGTCAACTTTCCCAGCCCACCATACATGAAATAACAACAACTCCCTGCCTGGTATTTCCTAACTCCCTTTCCTTGTTTTATTTGTCTCTGTAGCAATGTTTGTCAGATCTGCCACATTCTATATTTGCTTATTTTGTATTTCAATTAGGATCTAAGCCCCACAAAGGCAAGGGATATGAACCTTTGGTTCACTGCTCTAATGCTAGAACCTAAAACAGTTCCTGGAATGTGGTAGATACACAATAAGTATAGATTTAGGTAATCCATTAATTCACCAAGTATTTATTATATGCTTATAGGTTCTAGGCCAATTGTTGTCAAATGTTGTCACCCAGGACCACATGACTTGCTCACCTCAGACCCTGAAGGAGTGTTCATGTCTCTCTGCTACCTCCTCTCCTGCTTGGAGACTACTTAGATAAATAAACAGATTTTCCACAACCTATTTACCTGAAAAAGACATGAAGTGACATCCACATGGTATGTCATATTCTTTTAGAGTCTTTAAATCAAAAACTGAAAATACAACAGACTATGTAGTGGAAAAAAATTGTACATTTTCAAGTGCATCAAAGAAATGTGAAATGATGAAAGTGAATCTTCCTGCTCCTTTGCATTTTAGACACTGGATTATAGGTAATTAACCTGGTGCCTTTGCAAGGTATGAAATATCAAAGACTCAGAAACAGGAACAGGGGTTTTATTTTCTGACAATGTTATTCAGTTGAACAAGCAAGCATGAGTGTGTCTGCCTCCTGAACATTACATATTAGCAACTTTAAACTTCCCAATGGGAAAAAATATGACCAATATGACACTTGACCCTTGAACAACCTGGGTTGAAACTGCATGAGTTTACCTACATGCAGTTTCTTCTGCCTCTGCCACCCCTCCTCTTCTTCCTCTTCCTCAGCATCCCCCAGGTGAAGATAAGGATGAAGACCTTCACAACAATCTGCTTCCACTTAATGAACATAAAGATACTTTCTCTTCAATGAATATAAAGACACTTTCTCTTCCGTATGATATTCTTAGTAACATTTTCCTTTCTCTATGACTTTATTATAGCAATACAGTACATAATACACGTGACATACAAAACTTGTGTTAATCAACAGTTTATGTTATCAGTAAGGCTTTCAGTCACCAGTAGGCCATTAGTAGTTAAGTTCGGGGGGAGTTAAAAGTTATATTTGGATTTTCGACTGTGCAAGGGGGTGGTACCACTAACCCCACATTGTTCAAGGGTCAACTCTATATCCTTTCATTGCTATTTTAAGCCACTAGATATCCTCAGATCTAAGAAATGAGTTATTTAAGTAATGAAAAATATAATTTGGAAACAATAAAAACAAACTCTACTTAAATCAATCTTTCCTACAAAGAATTCAAAGAACTATTAACATCTTTATAAGGTATGTGAGGTAAGAAAAATTTATTAGTAAGAATCTATAAAGGCAGAGATAGACACACATGTTTTATATCCACATTGTTGGACAAAACGTTCAGTTTAAATGAAATTTGAATTTTCTACTTCTAAGTATCTGGGAGAGTCCTAGGAACAGGAAATGAGACTAACAATTTCAGGGGCTATCAAATAAAGGGAGCTCTCTAGAGAGATCCCTTCTTTAGAATTTACCTACATCTCTATTTCTCTTTGAAAGAAAATAGAAATGTATGTTTAAAGTAAAAATTTCATGTTATTCTTTGAAATTTAACGAATGTTCCATAGACAATCAAACTTCACTAATAGGAAAGAGGGTTAAATTTCAACATTTGAGACTACAAAATTTACTTAAAATAATTTCTGGACCAATTTTCCGACACTTATAAAATACTGTGTTTAATCATGTTTTCTGTTCGTTCACCTTTTTTCCCCTAATCCTGACAGCTTTTTGTTTATTTGTACTGATTTCCCCCAGGGGGAACATGGACCCTTATTCTTACTTTACCTGTGATTTTATCAGAAGCTCTGGGCTCTCCAAAGGATAGCCCATGGTAGCTGATTTTCAATACATAGAGCTCATTTTATCTCAAAAAAATGAAGAGGAATCATTAGTGTTCTGAAATCTCACCTTAGCATTCACAAAGGTTGGTTCTGTTCCAACAAATCCCACTAGAGTATCTACTGAAACAATTCTCCCTACATGAAAGAAATTTCATATCTATTTGATAGACTCTGCAGTACCTGGTTCAGCAGTAGGTATGTACTGGCTATCAGAAAGTTTGGGGGATATATGAAAGAGAATGTGTTAAAATGCCTCTTCCAGAAAGATTTTATTATAATAACTATAGGAATTTCTATTGTAAATTGGGTTTAAAAAGCTCTAAACCCTTGATGGGATTATCTCTGCTCTACAAAATACTCTGGATTATTCACAGCATTTAGGTTCCTTATGAATTTGATTTAAAATATTATTAACTTGTTTTGAGCTTCTCTAATTCCAAATGTTTACTAACAGTAGTAAAATCCATGCAATGAAAAAGAAGAAAACCTTCCCTAAAATTGAAAACTATTCACTGGTAGATTCCCAGTTGCTGAGTGAGGATTTAGAGATGATCTAGTCAGTGATTTCCTTAGCACAAATTTCTAGAAATCTGAAATTATCTTACCCATGGGGAAGGGAACTCAATACCAGGAGAGAACAAAACTTTAGGAGCTTAGCTTCTCTTCACATTTCACACAGAGCTAGTCCTCTTGTTTCTGATTGTCATATGAGGCTTCTAGATGAAAAGAATTCTTCTATATGAAAAGGTATGAAATTATCTGACTAGTTTACCATTCCCATCCTAATTATATGGGTAAGTGGGTTAAATCCCAGAACCTGTAATTAGTGACTGAACACGGATGATAATCTGAGCAGTCTTACTTCCAATCCAAAATATGTTTCATTTCACCAACTTCCTTTCCCACAAAAAAAAATTCATTCTGAAATACAGATTATCTGTACCAGGTCCACCATCTGTTTCTCTGAAGTCCTTTGACTATGTGATGCCAAATAACCAAGGACAGTAGGGCAAATAGAACCAATTCTGTGGTACTGTGTCCCTACAGAATCATGTACCCTCGATAAAGCTTAACAAAGCACTCACTTTCCTTCTACCATATGACCTCCCATGTAGATCCAAGGAATCAATAGGGAAATTCCCCTCAGTTGTCTTGGGACCCCAAAAGGAAAAAGCACACAATCCTTTTTCCCAAATTCCTAAGTCCAAATAAAAGGGACCAAATGGCTTCCCAAAAGTTTGAGGAACAACATCATATTTTCATCTCAGGAAATAGAGGCAATACTACGTAAGTAAAGATGTTAACATTGTAAACACACTATCAAGTCAATACAAAGAATGAATGTTGACACATAACCACTAGAATTGCTAGAATAAAAAAGATAAACCAATAAGAAGTGCTTATGAAAATGTAGAAAAAATTGAGCCCTCATAATTGCTGGGGGTAATGTAAAATGGTGTAACCACTTTATGTGAAACACTTTGGCAGTTTCTTTAAAAGTTGCACTTGAATGTATTATATGATCAAGTAATTCTATTCCCAGATATCTACTCAAGAGAAATGAATATGTATGTCCACATAAACATTTGTACCCAAATGTTTATGGCAGCCTTGTTCATGATATCCTCAAATTAGAATACCACAAATGTCCCTCAACTGGAGAATGAATAAACAAAATGTGATAGATCCATGCAATGGAATTCTATTCATCAATAAAAGAGAGGGAAGTACTGATAACTGCTATACAATAAATGAATCTAAAAAACATTGTATTAAATCAAAGCCAGACGCAAAATCTAGATGGAAAGATCTCTTATTGTACTATAATTCCATTTATATAAAATATCCAGAGAAAGCAAATTTATATAGGCAAAAAGTAATTCAGTGGTTGCCTTCGGCTAATATCCAATAGACACACAGGAATCTTTCTCGGGTGCTAGGAAAGTTTTAAAAATGGACTGCAGCAATTGTTGCAAAATTCTATAAATGTGCTAAAAATCATTCATTTGTATAAGCAAATTATAAATTTTATGACACGTAAGTAATATCACAATAAAATTTCTTTTACAAAACAAAGTAAGCATTTTGAATTAGTAAAATTTCCAGAGAGAGGTTCATCCTGCAGAACCTCTCCAAACTCCAAAATAGCACAAGTGATCCAGGTCAGCCTTAAATAAACTTAAATAAAATTGAGGCAACTTAGTCTGGGTAAAAGCAAATATTACACTATCAAAAGATTCCTCATGCAGCATTTTTAACCAGAGTTCAAGGTAACATCAATATCCTATTTTCTCTTCACTGTGTGCCTTGCAGAACAGTTCTGTATAAATGGGAATTTGGTCCTGCCGAAAATCAGACCCATTATGAAGAATCTTGAATAGTTGCACGTCTTTTCATGTGTCTATACATTGTAAACCCTGCAAAGCCAAAGCACAATCCTGGGCAGGGACAGAAAATAGTTTTTTGTTTGTTTTTTATTTTGAGTTAATATAAGGGTTCATACATTATTTGCCTTTGTAAGGTAAAGGCCACAGTCTGAGCTGGGGTTGAGTCCTTCACCCAGGAAGCGTGCCACATACGCCCACCTTGATTTAATGCCCTCTACACCTATTTTCAGGCCCTGAGTAGAAGCCCATTGGACCTCAGAGGACTGCCCTTGTCCACTTTCCTCATCCTGCTCTCACACAAGGACCCTAATTCCCCCAGGGCCAGTACTGGGCAATTTGAACAATCCCTCTGCCTTGGAGGCTAAAGTTACTCAAATCAGCCAACCACAGAGAGCCTAGAAAACTAGATAACCTCACCTTTTAGGATTGTATGCAACCAAGAACTCTGGGTGTCATTTATCCAAATGTCAATGTATAATGTCCCACCCTGAAAAGGATTGGATTTTGTTTTTTTTAATTAATTTCAGATTAATATATGGATCCAATCAGTTAGGTTACATTGTTTGCATTTGTAAGGTAAAGTCCAAGTCAGCGTTGAGCCCTTCACCCAGAAGGTGTGCCATGTACCCTTACATTGTGCCCACTAGGTCAGAGAACACCAAACCCCTTCCTCCTCCTCTCTTCCCCCTCCCCCCCTCCTACCCTACTAGAATATAATTGTCTTTTTTCTTATATGGGCATTTAGTTGTTCATCTACTAATTTCAGGTCAGTTTTGAGCACACTGGATACTCGCTTTTCCATTGTCGTGATACTGTACTTAGGAGAATTTTCCCCAAATCCATCCAGGTAAATACAAAATGTTTAAAGTCTCCATCTTTCTTTGTTGTTGCATAGTATCCCATGGTGTACATATACCATAGTTTATTTACCCATTCATCAGGTGATGGGCTTTTGGGTTGTTTTCAACTTCTTTAAGATTGTGCATTGAGCTATGACAAACATTCTAGTGGGAAAGTCCTTATGGTAAAATGTTTTCTTTGTTTTTTTTTTTTTTTTTTTTTTCCTTCTGGGTAGATATCTAGTAACAGAATGGGGGCGGGGAGTCAAATACAAAGTCTATAAATTTTAGCTCTTTGAATATTCTCCATACTTCTCTCCAAAAGGGCTGTGCTAGTTTACAATCCCACCTACAGTGTATGTTTCCTTCTCTCTACACTCACACCATCATCTGCAGCTCTGGGACTTCACAAAACAACAGAGCAGGTGCTCAATTACTAACTAAGAATACACACATGGATCCTTTTATCACCAGGACTTTAGAATACACTAATACATTTTTCTCCCAACTTCTCACGTGCTAAGCACTTCATGTAATCAGTCTAACAGGTCTGGAAGTATCTGCCTTTGATACACCTTCCAAGGTCAATGTAGCTAACCCTTCTCTCTAAAGTATTTTTTGACTGTTTCTTCTCAAACAAAAGGTGAATAAACAAGAAATCACAGAATTGATGTTGACAACGATCTTAGCAACATGTTCTTTCCTTTTATCTTTTCTTTTAAACCATCAGTTACTACTGTTTCAGGATTTGTGTTATATCCTAGGAGACTTTTGATAAAATGAGAGACCCCTGATATTGTGGTGGTTCAGCTAATCTCACCCTTAATACATCTAGAAACAGCATTTTCATTAAAAGTGAGTTATAGACTTAGAAACCAACACAAATAATTGATTTCCTCATGCTGTTCCTGCTAGTTAGAGGGACGTTAGATAACTTAAACTATGTTCATCCTGCTCCCTTCTTTCTTCTGAAGAGCTGGATGTTATGGTTACAGGGTAGTGGTTGAGCAAGTAGCCTTTAGTGGTTCCAGATTTTCTTTGGTAAACTCTTAAATGCAAAAACTCAGCACTGTGACGTACTTTAATGAAGAGGAATGTGTTGTTTATTCTCTTTTCAAGTTTTCTTGGGAGATACTATCTCTCTCCTCCCTCAGAAGCTGGCTCTTCAGACTGCTCCCTGTCGCAGGAGATTAAACAGACAAAGCATACAGGTAGTACAACATTTTATTCTCAACGCATCATTCCTTCCAGTCTTTACCAGTGGGTTTGGAATTGCTCTCAACTACTTTCAGAGTAGCGTTCCAAATTTTCTCAGTAACTCAAGGCGATAAGAGGTTGAGACTAAATGCAAGGCCTCTCAGATAGCAGAGAGAACCCACCAGAGCAGGGGTCCTCAAACTTTTTAAACAGAGGGCCAGTTCACTGTCCCTCAGACCGTTGGCCGGCCGGCGGGCCAGACTATAGTTTAAAAAAAAAAAACAACTATGGGCTTGGTGCCTGTGGCTCAACAGGCTAAGGCACCAACCATGTACACCTCAGCTGGCGAGTTCGAATCCAGCCCGGCCTGCCAAACAACAACAGCTGCAACCAAAAAAAAAAAATGGCCGGGTGTTGTGGCGGGCACCTGTAGTCCCAGCTACTTAGGAGGCGGAGGCAAGAGACTTGCTTGAGCCCAGGAATTGGAGGTTGCTGTGAGCTGTGATGCAATGGCACTCTATCCAGGGTGACAGCTTGAGGCTCTGTCTCAAAAAAAAAAAAAAAACTTGGCTTTTGCCATGAATGATGAAGGCTTCCAACTTACATTAATTGCTTAATCAATACTTAATTTTAAAAATACATTTTCATATTATTTTCAACAAATTTAATAAACACTTAAAATAGAAGTTATGTTAAGAGGCAGGGGGAGGTAAAACCTACCTATCAGGTACAAAGAACACTATTTGGGTGGTGGGCATAGTAATAGTCCCATGCTTAATGACTTAAGCATTATAAAAGCTATCCATGTAACCAAAACATTTGTACTCCCTTAATATTTGAAATTAAAAAAGAAGTTATTTAATGTTAAATCTTTAACATCAATAACTACAAGTATCCTGATATTAAGTTCAATATATTTTAGGGTTAAAATGTTTTAATTAAACAATCTTGTGTATGATATATTTAAGGCATGTGAACCAATGAAAGTAAACATAAACAACATTCAATTCTGAATTATCAAGCTAGATGATGATATGGATAATTTTTAAAAAGAATTATTGAAAATAATTTTTAATGCCATGGTGGCACCTGTGGCTCAAAGGAGTAGGGTGCCAACCACATACGCCAGAGGTGGAGGGTTCAAACCTAGCCCCTGCCAAAAACTGCAAAAAAAAAAAAAAAAAAAAAAAAAAAAAGACATGCCATAAATCATTAATATTTGGTTTTTATGTGTATGTATATACATTCTTGAATAGATTTGTTTTGTGTATCTGCATGCACAAAACTTGGGACAGAGAAGGACTTACAAACTCATCACTTCTCAGACAAAATGATGTAATCACAAAGCAAGGCTTCAAATCAAACAAAGTGGCAATTTTTCTTGGCTTCCCTAACCTATCCCATAGCTAATCCAGGGTGAAAATACTGCATCCTTTCATACAGACATAAACAGCAGGGTATTTTTCTAAAACAGACATTAACATTGGCGTGAGATTAATTTTAAATCATATTATACTTGCCAATGTCCATGGCGAGATAGTATTAAAAGTCCCAAGACAATACCATATAGAAAGGTTTTTAAGCTTCTTTTCTTACTTAAAATTTACAAGTTCAGTGTAATTCTTTCAAGGACTGGGCCAGTTTGAGCATCCCTAAACCAGAAATCTAAAATCTAAAATGCCTCAAAATCTAAAATTCCATATACAAATATTTAACTTTGTTTCAAGCATAAAACTGTTTAAAGTATTGTATAAAATTACCTTCACTAAAAATAAATAAATAAAATTACCTTTAGGCTGTATGTATGAGGTATATATTATATATAGAACATAAATAAATTTCATGTTTAGACTTGGGCCCCATCTCCAGGATATTGCATTATAATATTTGCAAATATTCCAAAATCCTAAAAAGTCCAAGACCTCAAATGCTTCTTCTGGTCCTAAATATTTCAGATAACACATACTCAAATTATACTTACTTATGTTACTACTTTATGTGCAAATCAAATTAGATAACTTATATTTATCTTTGTTTTCTTTCTTTCTTTTTGTTTTTTTCTTACTGTTTTTGACCAGGGCTGGGTTTGAACCAGCCACTTCTGGCATATGGGGCAGGTGCCCTACTCCTTTGAGCCACAGGCACCACCCAATGTATTTATCATTTTTAATAGATTTCATTTATTTCCTTTTCTGAGACTACTTTTTAATCTTAAAATGGAGCTAATTTCTGTCTCACATGTTGCTACTGGTATCAAATGCAGTAATATATTCAAAACATCTGATATATGGTAGCTGATCAAAAAATGTCAGTTCTACTTCCCTTTTTGTCCCCAGAGGTACCTTGGTACATGTTAAAGTCTAATTTGGTAATTTACTCAAATTAATTCATTCAATAATTAAACATAGTCCTCAATAGGTTTCAATATGGGGGAAACTATAACATATAAATCATACAAATAAGAAAACAACTCAAAAGAAAGTGAGGAACAGAAAAAACAGAAAGAGTATGTAAATGAATATATAAATGATGAATACATAAGAAAAGATGCTGAATTTCACTGATAATCAGGAGAAATACAAACTTTAAAAGTGAGAAAACATTTCTTCAGAGTAACAAAAACTTCTAAGCATCGGTGAGCACACAATGAAATGGAAATCATCGATCACTGCCCCACCCCCCTTTTTTTTTTTTGTAGAGACAGAATCTCACTTTATCGCCCTGGGTAGAGTGCCGTGGCGTCACACTGCTCACAGCAACCTCCAGCTCTTGGGCTTAAGCGATTCTCTTGCCTCAGCCTCCCTAGTAGCTGGGACTACAGGC
>CAUYON010026380.1:0-20713 GCA_963573935.1 Arctocebus calabarensis | reverse complement strand
ACTGAGGGTGGCAGGTTCAAACCCGACCCCAGCCAAACTGCAACAAAAAATAGCCAGGCATTGTGGCGGGCACCTGTAGTCCCAGCTACTTGGGAGGCTGAGGCAGGAGACTTGCCTAAGCCCAGGAGTTGGAGGTTGCTGACAGCTGTGATGCCGCAGCACTCTATCCAGGGTAATAAAGTGAGTCTGTCTCTAAAAAAAAAAAAAAAGAAAGAAAAAGAGGCTTGGCGCCCGTGGCTCAACGGGCTAAGGCGCCAGCCACGTACACCTGAGCTGGCGGGTTCGAATCCAGCCCGGGCCCGCCAAACAACAATGATGGCTGCAACCAAAAAATGGCCAGGCGTTGTGGCGGGCACCTGTAGTCCCAGCTACATGGGAGGCGGAGGCAAGAGACTCGCTTGAGCCCAGGAATTGGAGGTTGCTGTGAGCTGTAATGCCATAGCACTCTATCCAGGGCGACAGCTTGAGGCTCTGTCTCAAAAAAAAAAAAAAAAAAAGAGCTCAAAGCAGTAGAGAATAGAATTTGGGGTATTATAGTCAGGGAAGGGTAAGGGAGAGGTTGGTTAATAGAGTCAAAGTTACAGCTAGATGAGAGGAATAAGTTCTATTATTTTATGACATGAAAAAAAATAAATAAATATCATAAATGAAATGAAGAAACATGAAAGAAAGAAGTTGAGCTAGAATTGGGTGCAGACTGCTCCGAAGATCATGATCTTGGCCTTTCTGTCACATTACTTTTGAATGGAACTTTAATGAATTAGAGTCTCTCAAATCCCCGATTCTAATAAGATCACTCCTCCCCCTGAAAAGAAATCTTGGTTTCCATGTTCCAAAGCCCACTCCCTGCCTATTTATGGTACAAGAAAAATAAAGAGAAAAGTCTTTCCTATCCGGGCTTTGAGAAAGCTCTCAGTGGTTCTTGGGCTACACCTCGAAGTCAGCTCTCAAGCTCTTCCACTCCTTCAGAGTGGGTAATGGAAGGAACAAACCCAGCAAGTGTTAAGTGAGACAGCCCACCCTCAGGGTGCCCTCAGACCACCCTCAGACCTAAATAGATTTTTGTTGCATCAACCACACCACTGGGGTTAAAAAGAAGCCCACATTATCACATCAGTTTTTCCAGTTAGGACCTAGAAGGTATGAAATAAATGATGCGTTCAAAAAAAAGTTTTAAGAAGTTTCAAACAATGCCCTTGGCCTATATTGAAAAGAACAAAGAGCAGGGTCCCCTGGGTTAAATCCTTGCCATCTGGCCCTGTTCTCCCTGTCTGCGCCCCTTCCTTCCACCTCCCTCTTGCAGCCCTGACTTCTAAGGCTCTCCTTTTCTGTTCCTCACGAAGCTTCACCTGTTCTGAAAGGACTCGAAGCCCCTCTCTTCTAATTTAAATTTCCCTCCCATGTAATCCATTCTTCCACCAGCTGGAATTAGAAAAAGGAAGCTTCCCAGTGTATTAGATTGGATAAGATGTCCTCTTGGTCCCTTCTACCTAAAAGTTTATTATAAAATCAACCAACCTACTCTTGACAATCTCCATCCCACCCCAGAGGTGTCTGCTTGCCCTTGACTGGTGGGGTGTCACTGCGGTGGAATGTTTGTGTCCCTGTACCTAGCCTGCTGTCCCTCTACATATCACGAGTCTGGGAGGAGGAAAAATCAAGATGCTTGGTGGAAACTTAGTCACCAAATTACGGGTGAGAAAATAAAGGGAGGTGGAAAATGAACGGCAGAGGAAGCCACTCTGAGACCACTCTACTACCCCTACATGCAGAACTAAACAGCTCAGAAAGACGGATGCCACATGTGGCCACAAACCTCCTTCCCAAGGTGCAGACACACAAAAAATCAGCCATTGTTCATCTCCGTCCTCAACGAAATTGAAGATTTAGAATGCTCTGCTTCAAAAGATTAATAACAATAATAGCTCTCTCCTTAGCCTATGAAGACCTCCATCTTTTCTAAATCTGGATATATTTACCTTAAAAAAGAAAATAAAATAGATCTCCAGACTTCACATAGCTTAAGAGTAGGCACTATACATCACTGGTAAACACAAGTAAGATAAATGTTAACAACATACTTGTATGATGAAAAGCCATGCTAGGAAGTGAAGACAGAAAACAATTAATGCTGCCAACTCTGACCCCTGCCCGCTCCCCACCCCCAAGAAATACCAGTCTCCACAAAGTTCTCTCTCCCCTCACCCACAGTGACCTACAGTGGCTTAGATTCAAGCAACTGGGTTAAAAGTAAATAAAATCACCTCTTTTTCTATTACATTGTGTTTATGTTTAATTTTTTTTTTTTTTTGTAGAGACAGAGTCTCACTTTATCGCCCTTGGTAGAGTGCCGTGGCGTCACACAGCTCACAGCAACCTCCAACTCCTGGGCTTAGGCAATTCTCCTGCCTCAGCCTCCCGAGTAGCTGGGACTACAGGCACCCAGCACAATGCCCGGCTATTTTTCTGTTTTTGCAGTTCGGCCGAGGCCTGGTTTGAACCTGCCACCTTCGGTATATGGAGCCAGTGCCCTACTTGCTGAGCCACAGGCACTGCCCTATATTTAATTTTTTTTAGTATATATAATCATTTTCTTTGCAAATATAAGCTAACTTAAGTGATAATAATAATTGACTAAAAGATTTTTGTCAGCTGATCTAGCACATAAACACTCCTATAACACTATCTCATGACCAAACTTATTTTAATAATTTACCAGCTTTTCATGTCAACCTATTTATACTTAGAATACAGCTGCTACCTATATTTTAGGAAAGGAGTTTTCTATAGGGAGTTTAAAAGGAGCACAAGCCAGTGCCCAAGAAGACAGCAGAAAAGGTAGCAAAATGTGTCATATTTTAAAGTCAACACACAGCTTTCTAGGACATCAATATCTTGGGATTTTGACACCAACTTAGGTTTAATAGAAGGTACTTTATCAGTTGGAATCATTTTAGAAAATTGGGAAAAAATATTAAAACACAGTAGGTAAATATACTATGATAAGCCAGTACTTTAAGCATCACCCTGCAGAGAAATAAAAAAAAAAAAGAAAATACCAAAAAAAGCACTAAAAAAATACAAAAAAACCCAAAAAAGTACAAAAAAAAATATATATATATATATATAATTTGATATATATATGTTTATATCAAAGTAATGTGTCTCAAACGTCAAACTTTTCTTGTCTATTGAAGTCAGGAAAATTACCCCCCTAGAATGGCTCTGATTGGCAGATATTTTCTGAGAATGGACAGCTGAGTTAAGGAAAGCCTGTGGTCATTTTATGTCAATAGCTCAAATAAGTTGTTTCCTCTCTCTCATTCTTGCTTTTACAAATTTATTTATTTTTGTCTATGGTTACATTGCATCTGCTACTCCCAAAATATATGCTTATGGCAGTGTCTTAAAGGGATAAGAATCACACAAAAGAAATGGACAGAGTTGGATTTCTTACGCAACTCATTGACAAAATATGCCTGTAGTAATTTTTTTCAACACAACTTGTCAGGTTGAAATTATACATGACTTTCTGCTGCTGGTATCCATTTCATTTGGCTATTAGGGTGCTCACTATATCTAACTTAGGAAAGATAAAATGACAAAATGTCCCAGGAATCAATAGGCCCCTATTTTTGGCTTGATTTTACTGACTAAAATCCCCCTTTAACTTGATTGTATGGGGCAATATCTTCTGTTTATTCTATTCTATAAGTTCAATTAGTAGAGAAAAATCAAATAACAAGAAAAAAGTAGTGTTAACTATGTGCAGAGTTAAGCAATAAACTCTGAAGTAAAACATGCTTACTGTGGATAGAAGACATAAACCACGTATAAATTTAGCAACGACTCCTCATATTAGATATCATAACCTTTGGCATTGGCATTTTCCAGTATCATTGCAGATAGCACTGGTAAAGATGGCAGAAGTAATCTAATCCTTTAACACCCATGTTCCAAACAGAAGTGCACTTCAGCAGAATTCTCAGCAGAAGCAACATCTTCACACTTACTTGTAAGAAACCAAGGCAATCTTTTATAAGAAATATATGCGTTATGCATAATCGATGGTTGAGGAAGAGTTCTGACAGCAATCAGCTAATAATATCACTGTATATACAGGAACATCACTAAGTCCCCCATAAATATGTACTATTATCACGTGCTAACTAAAAAAAAAAAAAAAATCTGCTTTAGGAAACCTTAAGAGTAATGATTTACTAAAGACTTCAGAATGATAAAATAAAAAAGACTAACACACCCTATTTAACATAATCCATCTTTAGGAAGGAAGCCTATAAAAAATGGTCTTGTTTTTTTAAACTATAAGACAACACATAGATTCTTCCTAATCAGGATATGAGGTTCTAAGAAATGTATCTAGATCTACCACTCTGTAGGTAGCAGAAGAAACAAACAATTACAAGATAATCCACAATTACAAGATAAGCACCCACAAAAATATAAAAATGAGTATGGCTCATAGATCAGTCAGTTACACATGATTACCAAATTCCTTCTCCTTCATCTTTGAGAAAGGAACACACTATATTGAGGTAGCACCTGTGGCTCAAAGGAGTAGGGCGCCGGCCCCATATGCCGGAGGTGGCGGGTTCAAACCCACCTCCAGCCAAAAACTACAAAAAAAAAAGGAACACGCTACCAAACTGGTATCATGAAATGCCCCGATAAAATAGGAGAAAGGTAACAGGACACTGAAACTAACTACTGAGATGGTTACCGGCATCATTTCAAGCCTTTAAAGAACAAAATCATTCTGCAAAATTATTTCCTGGCATCAATTTGAAATATGGGAAGGTAGCGTTATAGCACAAAGGAAAAATAAAATGAAAATAAACCAAACACTGTAAAGTATTTGGAAACTTCTCTACCAATCTCATTTTCATGGCCTTCCCCCATTATAAGTTTTACCTAATACAAGGTAATATTACATAAATAATTAAATCTTTAAGAAATAAAAGATTCAGTCGGGTCTTTTCTTTTCTATTTCCTGTCTCAGCCATTTGCCTTCTAATAAGACCAACTTTTGGCCAGAACATAGAAGGTTTCCAGACATTTCAATGAGTTAGGAAAGCCTCAATGAACAAATCCTGGCACTCATAAATGAAACAGTCTTTTAAAAACCAAACAGCCAAAACAAAGGATAAACAATGATTCCTGAAAAAGAAATTCTCTTTAAATTAAAGGAGAGAGACACACAGTTTTCAAGGATTATTAAGGAACCATTCTAAATTAATATCTTTCAGATCAAACTGAGAAACTGAAAGTAATTTTGTACACATTGGTGTGCACACATCTCCGCTACAGTTCTTCAGCAGATTTACATTGCATAGTATCAATACATGTACCACTACTTACTTGCTTTCTTCTGTAACGGGTAAACTGAGAGAGTCCTAAAACAGTGGCAAGAGCACCTCCTCCAACAAGAATAGTCCCTTTGACTGCCTTCTGAAATGCCATGTCTTAGCCTACAAGGAATAAAAAACGGGAGAAAACAAAAAGAAGTCAACTGGGAATTTTATTGCGTAACAATCCTAATAATCAAAAGGCATTGTGTGGATTATGAAACCATGTCAAGCAAGAAAAGAAAACATGTAATAAGGAAGTTACTAACACATTGTATACTGCAACTCAAAACTCAACCAAATAAATCTAGACAAGGGAATTGATTGTGTAAAAGTTACTTTCACATCCGACAGGAATTAAAGAAAGGAAAGCAAATTAGGAGACAACTGAGGATATTTGAAAAGTGTAAAGAGAGCCATGAAAAGAAATGGTTCTGGGTATTTCACAAACCTGCAAGCTGTACTTTACTTGTAAATGTGTTCCACAGCTAATCCCCTCCAGAGGAACTAACTGGTAAAATCCAACATGACAATAAACCTCAGGCTGGCCTCAGGTTCTTTGGCAAGAGATTAATTCAAATTGTGGTAAACTCCCTCCCTTTTCCCTTTCTGGTGAAGTTGTCACCAGAGCCAAAAGCCAACACATATTTCTATCATTAAGAGAGTCTGTGCATGGCTCAACAGGCTAAGGCGCCAGCCACGTACGCCTGAGCTGGCAGGTTCGAATCCAGCCTGGGCCCGCCAAACAACGATGACGGCTGCAACCAAAAAATGGCCGAGCGTTGTGGCGGGCGCCTGTAGTCCCAGCCACTTGGGAGGTGGAGGCAGGAGACTCGCTTGAGCCCAGGAATTGGAGGTTGCTATGAGCTGTGATATTACAGCACTATATCCAGGGTGACAGCTTGAGGCTCTGTCTCAAAAAAAAAAAAAAGAGTGTCTGTGCTTTACAGATAAAAAGTCAAAGGATACCATACGTTGCTGCTTTCACAAATGTCACACTTAAACTAATGCAATTGCTTCATTAGGGGAACTTAGAAAACAAGTTCTCTTCTAGCCAGAGTTGCATGACACCACAAGTTCAAGAGGAAACCCTCCAGACCGAGCATTGTTTCAAGCTCGCTGCATGTTTCTAAAAAAGGTTCTGCCCTGTCTGAGCTCTGGACTATCTTTCCCCTCACTTGTTTTCCATTACTGGATTGATGGAATTTTTTAAAGATTTTTTGAGGCTGTAACATTATTATTTTACTTTTTCAGAAACCAAAAATATTGTATAAAAAATGAAAATTCCATCCAAAATTCTCTTGCCCACATTTATTCTGTTAAACATAGAAAGATAAAACTGTGTGTGAACCCCTAAGAACAACTCTTTAAGTCAAGTAATTTGACTTGCCTCAGAATTTCCATTCCCAAAAGCAGGTGGCATTCCCACACTTCTCAGGGAAGCCACTACTCTCTATTTTCCTGTATGAGTAAAGTTCTGACCTATCAGAACAACACAACTTACAGATAATTATCTCACAACTCAACAGCGTATTCATTGTGAATGCAATTTAACTTAGGATACTATAAAACCTAGTATCCCAATGTAAATTATGATACAGTTAAATGTTTGGGTCCATACTGGATGGATAGTATCTATGATCATAGTATCCTAAATTAAACAATTTCAGTACAGTTGGTCACTATGATTCTACAGAAAATTCATTTTGGAATACTATAAATTCTTTGCTAAAACAAAAGTCGGCATTTCTTAAAATTTTATTTTTTGCTTTGATCTCCTTCTTCCTGGCAAATTCCTAAATTCTAAGATTCATCTTTGTCATTAAGATTCTTACGAGGAAAACATTTCACATGCATGTGTAGTCAGTCTGTGACTGGAGACCTCTTCTTTACTTTCTCTTTGCTGTATCAACCACTTGCTATTTCCCAAATTATGCGAGATAGTTGAAATATGTACTGGCTAAGGACCATTCAGTCAATCCTAAGCAAAATCTTCTATCCTACTTTGTACTGTAAAAAAATCTCAATTTAGTGAGCGCCCATTGGTCATAGCTCACCATCATCGGTCAAAGTACCACTATAAATGTTCCCTGCCTATCACACAGCAATGAAAACCCCAGCAGCCAAGAGAGAGCATGTGCTCGAGGCTAACTGGGTCTCCCTGACACATGGGGACAGAGAACAGAGTTCCAATTCTATTTACCTAAATAGTATACGTGCCTGACCCATATAGACAGATCCTGGTGGTCCGTAGGATGTGAATGTTGTAACTGACTGACTCAATTGAGCTTAGTATCATTTGATCTGCCCTGCTGACAATGTCACTGTTGACCTCACAAAGGGTACTACCACATAACAACATGGTCAGCTGTGGGATGCTGTGTTATAACAGTCAGTGAAACTGTCTCCATGAAAGAACATAGTTTGAACATAGTTTTTTGAAATGTGTGGGTTTCCATGTTGCCTTACTCTACTGTTTCAATTTGATTTGTCTGAGACAAAAAAACTACAAAGGGGGATGTTTTCACACATTTCCTCAGTGAGTCACTAATATTAATGAAAAACTGCACTTACGTATTATTTTGCAGAGTTAGAAATGATACTGACTGTAATCAATAGAGTTTTGTTTTCTGACAATTTTATAAAATAACCTCTGCTAAAGAGTGCACTATTTCTACTGTGATCAAGTCCTTCTGTAAGCTTGTTTAGTCCATAATAATGAATAAACCACTTTTACAGGTAATTCATAAACAAACGCAAAGAATCAGTTTCACCTGGCTTTCCTAAGGTTACCATCTTTATTGTTGTTATTGTTATCATAAAGGTTATAATGACAAGTGCGACCTCTTTTTAACAATGAAAATACATTGTGGCATTAGGAGGGTAGAGAACCTCTGCTTTAGAAGAAAAGAAAGCCAAATGAAAGCTTTCTGTGATATATCATTGTTGTGGAGCAGGAGGGTCCCTTGAGCTCAGGAGTTCAAGGCTCAGCCTGAGTAGAAGCAAAACCCCATCTCTACTAAAAATAGAAAAATTAGTTTATAGTTCCACCTACTTAGGAGGCTGAGACAGAGGGATCACTTGAACCCAGGAGTTTGAGGTTGCTGTGAGCAAGCCTAATGCTTTGGCACATTAGCTTGAGCAACAGAGTGAGACTATGACCCCCTCAAAACAAGAAGAGAAAGAAAAAAGAAAGTCCAGGTCAAGAGTAAGGAAGGCCTGGGCACAGTGGCCTATAATCCTAGCACTCTGGGAATCCAAGGTGGTGATGGATTGTCCTGAGCTCAAGAGTTTGAGACCAGCCTGAACCAGAGCAAGACCACATCTCTAAAAATAACTGGGTGTTGTGGTGGGCGACTCCATCCCAGCTACTCAGGAAGCTGAGACAAGAGAATCACTTGAGCCCAAAAGTTTGAAGTTGCTGTGAGCTGCGACACCATAGCACTCTACGACAAAGTGAAGAAGATTCTGTTCATGTGAAGTAAGGTATTTCTTCTATGTTATTCTGTTGGCAGTGGGACTATAGATCTTGGAAGCATGATATTTTATTCCATGATGTACAAAAAGGGTTCCAGTTGATGTTTGTGTTAAAGCTTATGATGAGGATAAAGAGAGACCCATCAGAGGCAATAACATAGTTCTTGTGTGAGAGAATAAGAGCTTGGTTTAAGGCAACCCTGGAAAGTACAAAAGCAGAGACCCATGCTTTGCCAAAATCTCTTAGGCCAGAGCTCAATTAGAGACTATGACAGGACCTGACAACCGATTACAGGAGGAAGCAGGAAAAGACTGAACACAATTAAGAGGTTTGATTTAGCCTCGGCATCAGGGGGCCAGCCCCGACATGACAGTATTAACATCTAGAAAAATGGGCCAGGGATGGTGGCTCTTGCCTGTAATCCTAGCACTCAGGAAGACCGAGGCAGGTGGATTGCCTGAGCTCAGCAGTTCGATACCAGCGTGAGCCTGAGACCTCATCTCTTAAAAATAGCTGGGTGGGTGCCTGTAGTCCCAACTACTCAGAAGCCTGAGACAAGAAAACCGCTTGAGCCCAAAAGCTTGCGCTATACTGTGAGCTATGTCGAACTCTACCAAGGGTGACAAAACGAGACTCTGTCTCAAAAAAAAAAAAAAAAAAATCTAGAAAGAGAAGCAGGTTTAAGCGGGAAGAGGAGCTCCATGTGAGGCTAACAAAATTTGAGATCTTGAAAGAACATCTATTTGGAAAAAACAGCAAACAAATGGATATAGGGGTCTAAAGTTTGCAAAAGTAATCAGAGCTAACAAGCATGGCTTGGAGACATCTGCATAAAAGATTTTGGCATCATAACAGGTATAACCGCTACACAATAAAATGTACTTACTCCTAGCAAATGAAAACTGCATTTGCCACTTCTCAGAGTTTGCCCACCCATGTTTCTAGCTGACTTGCTGCAACTTATCTGGCTCAATTGAATTCTTAGCTATCCTTTTAGGAATCCTAAACAAAATGACTCCAACACTGAGACCAAGCGCTCAGATCATGTTTCACACAGCCCCTGGGTGCTGACCACTCTGCCACCTCCCCTGCAGAGGCAAGGCTACTCTCCCAGCTATATCATACATTGATGACTCAGAACAGAGGAGGTGATGGTTTTCCATGCACAGCTGTGAAGAGGCAGCTGGGCTTCTTACACTTCAGGGGCCCACCTCTTCGTTATAGCTGTGCATGGAAAACCACTCCCTCATCTGTTCTGAGTCATGACACACTGTCACACCATGGACTTTGGGCCTGCAAAAACACGTAATAGCACCTATTAAAAAAGACGGAAGGTCCCCCCAGCAACGACCACAAGCAAATTTATTCCAGAACAAGTGCACACTTCCTGGCCCCTTGAAATTGCCAAATAAAGTATTCAAACTCCTCTCCTCATATTTCTGTCTTATCTTTTCAAGATGTAAATGTAGAATAAGTAAGAATCAGTGCAAATCGATTTAGGAAGAAGCCTTGGATCCTTTAATATTTACAAAATCTCTCCTATCCTTCTAGCCTCTTGTATAGAAACTCCAATCCCCATGCTCTTCATTAAATGAATAAAATAATTGTAACTTCGCAGGGTTTTGATTCTTATCCCACACAGAAGTAAGTATATTTCTCCCCATGCCTTATAAGCAGGACAAGTGGGGATGGGGAGGAAGACACAGTTCAAAAATCATTTTCAGAAGGATAATTTCAGCTACCGGCCTCGCAGTCTTTCAGACACATGCTCTCTAGAAAGACATAAAGGCTTCCATGCTCTTCGAATCACCTACACTGAGAAACCAAGTGTACAAGGCATTTCAAACACAAAATGAGACCCACACAAAGTAAGATGCACAGGCCGCCTGTGCTACTGCACTAAGCCCTTTACCTGAGCCTACAGTACAGGTCCAAAGGTAGCAAAACGTGCCCAGCCACCTCCTCCCCAGAGCTGTGCGTGGAAAACCACTACCTCATCTATTTTGAGTCATATCACACCGTCCTCCCAATCCCTCTGCATACAAATCCAGTGACTTTGACCACAGAAAGGTGCATTAATATTATGAAATAAGGGTACTGGACCTCATCAGAGAAAGTCTTACCAAACAAGCCTATAATCGTGGACCTCAGCAGCAAGACCACAGCTGAATGGAAGAAGAGGGACCGAGTTCAAAAAACATCCTTCTGCTTGACAGTCCTGTTTTAATAATAAAAGTCAAGATTTCTGGGCGGTTTGATCTAGATTCCTTTTAGCAAAGCAAACCTCTTATTAGTCCAATTAATGTCATAATAAATGCTTTTGTCTAGTTCCCTTTAAGGAAGTATCTCACGGTTCGGACACACCAAACATCTGCTGATGAAGTGCTTACAGAGACAAGTAACAATGAAAGTACAAGGTGTTCTCCTTCTTCCCAAGGTTTACTCAACAGCAGGGAGACTATTAGCACTCTGCCTGCAAACGCATCCCCCCAGCCAAGCAGAGGCACTTACATACACATGTGTCTTAGACAGCAGCTTGTGATTCCCATACCGAGAACCCTCCAGCGTGCTTTTTGAAAGCTGTCAGACATAAATGAACCAAATAGTCAACATTAGAGGCACATCAGCCTTTTCTCCAGAAACAGAGGAGTCCTAGTCCATACACTGAAAATAAAGCATCCTTTTTTTAAAAGGATTTAGGCCAAGACTGGGTAAGAAATGGACACCAAAAGTTATTAATGAAAGAAGACCCTGATGGGTAAAGGGAATATATAAGTCCTGAGTAAACAGCAGACACTGTTATCAGCCTTCCATCACATTAGTTCTTTTCTAGCCAGCCCTTCCTCTATTATATCAAAACAGACAATAAAAAATACAAACACAACAGTAAGAACCACCTGCGGCTGTAAAGAATGACCAGGATATCAAACAACAAACACAAAGCCTTTCTGAAAAGTATTCTGCTAATACAAGATAAATGAAAGAACAAGGTTAAAGTCAGAGGAAAAGTTAGAAATATAATCAATCCTCACATTTGGGATTTACAAAATTTTGGACTGTGGTTGAGGGGAAGCTAAAGGCACACACTGGCCAGCATCCTACCCCTGGCTTTGTCCCTGACTTCTGCACTCTATCATAAAGCCAGACTGTCTCTGGGAAGGGCCTGTTCTTCCATCTCTAATCCATTTATTGCCCCAGAAAATCCCTGCCAGAAGGGCCCAACAATTGAAAACAATCTTAACAATTAGAGAGTACTTATTTTAATAAAGGACAAAAGTCAGGAAACAAAAGAGAAAGTGAAAGAAAACAACAGTGCATGTATATTTCACATAGCTTTAAGCCAGAAAGTACCAAAAGCTTCCTACTGGCCTCCTGGGGCACCTTAGCTCAACTACACCACTTTAGGAACAAACCCACAGCTATAGATGACTGAGGAAGAGGTTAGCCCAAGGGCGTTTCTTAGCCTCAAAGGACAGTAAGGGCCTGGAACTGTGACAGAAGTTGCAAGAGAAGGGTTGAGCTGCTTTCAGAGGGGAAGTTTAAAAAAGTAACTAAAAGGTACAAAAAAAAAAAAAGAAGGTAATTATTTAAAGCGAACGAGTTAAATCTCTGCTTATAAAAAAATTTCTCTCAAACATTATTACGTGAATCTTTTTGATGTGCAACTTTGGGGATTTTTTAATATGCAATATCATAACTGTTAGCCAAGAATTTATTTCACAGTCCTCTAAAATGAAAAGACAGTCGAACATCTATGTCAAAATACAGTGGGGGGTCAACATAAGGATGGAGGCTTACTATACTGATATGTACATGTGGTGCACGGCTGGTGTGTGAAAATTAGGCCGACTTAAGAAGGTGGTGATTGTAGCGAGATAGTCAACTATGGAGGTTCTATTGTATATGGGAAGAGGTGGAACTTTAAAGGAAGACGACTTGCATTCGATTTTTTACCAAATATATTCTGTATCCAAGGCAATTGCTTATTATACCCTTATGTTTTCTACCATTTCTAAAATGCACACTGGAAAATCAAATTTGAGCCTTTTCCTTATTTTCATAAGGTTCATATTGAATTACAAACCAATGAAGCCTATCTTAGCTAATAATACATTTATATTCGTTAAATGCAAATAATTACAGCTTAATAATAGAATGGCTTTTGTTGTATTACTTTCTATAGAATTGCTGTAAAAATCATAAAGAATTATAATTCATGCAAATGAATTTGTATTCCATTTGAAATTCATTTCAAAATCAAAATTAATATGTATTCTCTATCATCCTAAATATAATCACAAATATTCATTTAAAGTCATATAATGCTATTGTTAATCTTCATTTAAATGTATCTCTGCCTTCTTTATTATAAATAATTCAGAGTAACCCTGAGAAGACTAAAATAAATGCCCCTCCCAGGTGAAAACTTACAGCATTCCTGCCCCAAATTCCACCCTTATAAAAACACAAGTCAGGCTAAGGAACTGAGTGAAAGATGCCAAGCACGAAACTACACTAACTTGCATTTATATATTAACTAATAAGAAATGACTCCCCTAGCATTAAAAAGACACAGAAGACAGGGGGCGGGGGAGCGGGGAGGGGAAGAAAACTTTAACTCTACCATAAGGAAGAAAGAATGTTAGCAAAGAAACTACACTAACTTGCATTTATATACTAACTAATAAGAAATGACTCCCCTAGCATTAAAAAGACACAGAAGACAGGCGGGTGGGGGGGGGGAGAAAACTTTAACTCTACCATAAGGAAGAAAGAATGTTAGCACAAAATCACCAAAAAAATGTTGGTTAGTCAAACAGACCACACTGGTTTAAACTTCTTTCAGTCTTTTCTCATCCAGATTCACACAACAACGAAGCCTTATAAAGAAGTAACGGCAATCACAGATGCTGAATACATATCACAAAATGTTCCATAAGAAAACAAAGTTCACTTCACCCTACATACTTCAAAAAGTCTTAGAGACTATAAAATAGTACAGAATCACCATGAATCTAATGAAAAGGGTTCTGTTTTATTTTTTACATACATGGATGATAAAAACTTTAACTTAGGGTAAAAAAAAAATGTACCATAAGAAAATTTCAATTAAACAACATGTTTAGAGAAAAAGGTGCTTTGGATAATTAAGTTTCTACATACCTGGATCTTAATAAGAGTTCTGTTTTGTTGTTTCCAAGTACCTTATATTTTTATGGAAGACAACTGTGTGCTTTAGGAAATAGATCTACTGAATGTAGACTTTTTTCTTTAAAGAAACAAAAAATGTTAAGGAGCTTCCAGATCATTATTAAGAAATCCCTTCTTTTTGCAGTAGCACGTAGGGGGACGGTATGAGACTTCCACACATGTCATAGGCTCCAAATGTAATAAGCAAAAACAAATCTTTTAAAAGCTGGCTTTTTGACTTCAAAATTCCAGTGTCAATTGGCTTTCTCAAATTTCGTTCATCATTTTTATCACTGAATAGGAAGAAAATGTTCCAATTCTTTCAAAAATTCAACTTTCAATCACTTTTTATGTATGTGTCACCAGAAAGACATTTTGGGAAACATTTGCTAAAGATAGCTGAACAAATTCTGACCTTACTTAAAAATAACCTGAGTTTTTATAATTAGTTAAAGCACAATAATTTCATTTAATTTACTTACATTGTTTGAAAAAATGTTCTAAATTTGAATACAGCTAACTCTATAGGGTATCCCAAAAGTCACCCCTGAAGATGCCATACATAGAGATAATGGGAAATTGTAGCTAAATGTACCTTTATTTACAAAATATTCATAACAGAAGTTTATAAAGAAGTGGCCAACACATAGAGAATATTTTGTAAATATTTGTAAACTTTTAGGATACTTTGTATTACAACAGCACTACATAAATATTTAATGTGTAAACCCTGACCAAGGTTTATAACAGAGACCAAGAAGTACATTGGAGTGGGGAGACCAGTTACCCTGTTTCCTTGAGATTGAGAAGATCACCAGGAAACAAAGCTGGCCGCATTTTACATCCTGTAGTCATTTTTCTTCTGCAGCCTGTTAAAATTTTCATTTAAAATTCACTCCTCTGCATAACTAATAATCCATATATGTAAAAGGAACTGTCATCAAAAAGCCAACTCATGGAAACAATGCATATATGCAAAGAAAATCTGAGATGTATTATAGTCAAAATAATACTGGGTTATATTATTTAGTTTAGTGATTACTTTCCCTAAAAGTGTCAGACCCTTCATGAAATAATCAGACAAAAGGAAGAGACAGACTAACTCACATTTGCTAATAAAAATTCAATTCAAAAGGACGCGCAAATAATATAGTATTTTATATATGTTCCATCTTCCCAACTCCCAACCCCCCCAAAATAAAGAAAATATTCTGCATTTTCCTTCACTACGAGAAAGAAATGAGCAAAGTTGTGTTCTATCTACCATCTTGGCTAGAACAGCTTTGGTCATAAGACCTTATTCTCCCTACTTGAATGAGGAATCCTCTCCAAACCTCTCCTTTTTCAGATTTTTCTTTTCTTCTTTAAAAATGCTAGCCGGCACACACACCAAGTGGAAAGCATTCAAGTACTATACTCTAGTCTCTATGAATAAGATACTGTGACCCAACATTACTAATATCACAGCATGTAACAGTCTAAAATTTAAAGAGCATAAATAGAGAAGACAAAAGGTTTTATTCAATATTCTCTATAAAGCTGTCACTGATTTAAAAAAAGAAAAAAAGAACTCTTTATTCTTTCAATTCCCAAAACATCAGATTAAAAAAGAAAATCACCCGGGGGTTATTCTGGAAGGAAATATTAGGGAGACTTGCCTTGTAATTCTATCTCTTCCACTAAGTTGCTTTGTGATTTCAGGCAAATCATTTGAGCTAGCTGATCTTCACTCCAACTATTACATAAATGAGGTCTCCCTAAAATGCCCAAAAGTATTTAAAGTTAAAATTTCATTATTTTATGATTTTTCTTCATTCAGTAGGTATAGAATAATAAAAAAAAAAAAAACCCTGTTTTAAAGGTGGCTTTCTTTCAATTTCATGCTTATTTAGCACTGTTACATAATTAGGGCTTGCCTTCATTCTTTCATTCAACAATTATTTACTGATCGTCTATCCTAAGCCAGGCACCAAGGGAGCATACAACTAAGAACAAACACAAAACTCCCGGCCTTCCGAGAGTTTACATCTGAGTGGAGTTCACAGTTTTAAAAACTCTATAAAAATAAAAGTGCTAATCTCTTTTGGGTTGGGAGAATGTTATCAACCCCTTTCCTGTGTGGCCCCAAGTTACACCTTGCTCCGTCATGAATTCTTCCTCTCTCTGCTTTATGAAGGTCCCCTGATTCTTCCAACTATCAGGCTAATGAAAACTGTCCCTGCTGATCTCTGAGCTCAAGTCACTTATAATTTGTTACCTCTGTGTTTAGAAAAATGAGAGCCAAGGTAGATAGATAAAACTGTGTTTCAAATGCAAATAAATAGCTATAAGCAAGGCAAAAAGGAGGTGTTGGCTCGGCCCCTGTGGCTCAGCGGGCTAAGGCGCCAGCCACGTACACCTAAGCTGGTGGGTTCAAATCCAGCCTGGGCCCACCAAACAACAATCACGGCTGCAACCAAAAAATAGCCGGGCGTTGTGGCGGGCGCCTGTGGTCCCAGCTACTTGGGAGGCAGAGGCAAGAGACTTGCTTGAGCCCAGGAATTGGAGGTTGCTGTGAGCTGTGATGCCACAGCACTCTATCCAGGGTGACAGCTTGAGGCTCTGTCTAAAAAAAAAAAAAATAATAATAAGTACTGCCCTCCCAGAGGTCACCTCCCAGAAGTGAGCAAGTAGGTGTCTAGCGAGGAGAAAGAAATGAGATGAGCTGCTAAGGGTGCAGTTTCTCTGTTTGCAGATTGAGGGGCTCTGGGGAGCAGCTCTGGGACTCCTGAGGAAAAGTAGTGGAAGTCTAGTGAGTCCTGCCAGGTGCATGGGACCTCACAGAGAACTATAGATTTGGAGCCAGGGGAAGGGTGTGGTTGGGATCCCTGGAGTTTCACAGGCTTCCTCCTCTCCCACTGTACCCTCAGGAGCCGCTCTCGCTCAGGGGACCGCTATAGGCGGGGTGGCCGGGGCCCCAGGCACCATAGCAGTAGCCGCAGCCGCAGCAGCTGGTCTCTCAGCCCATCCCGCAGTCGCAGTCTGACTTGCAGCAGGAGCCACAGCCCCAGCCGAAGCCATAGCCCTAGCCACAGCCGGAGCCACAGCCGCAGTCGGAGCCGCAGCCAGAGTCACTCGCCATCACCCCCAAGAGAGAAGCTGACCAGGCCGGCGGCGTCCCCTGCTGTGGGCGAGAAGCTGAAAAAGTGAGCAGGGCAGGGAGCAGAGGGCAGAGGATTGTCCCCTAAGGTGGAGAGAGGGAGATCTACTGTTTCATTTTTGAAGGGAACTTGGTCCTATCCTAGGAGGTCTGAGGGGGATATGGCCCTGTCTTGGAGGTTCTGTAGAGCTGTGGACCTGTCCTGAGGGTTCTGATGGGGGACATAGTTGCTCTCTGGGGGTCTGGCTATCGGTCTGAGAGCAGTGCTGTGGCTGTGGGGTGAGGGTAGCAGCTACTGTGGGGTGAGGGTAGTAGCTACCCGGTCCTCCTCTCCCTAGGACCGAACCTGCCGCTGGTAAAGAGACAGGAGCTGCCAAAGTCAGTAAGAATTTGGAACTCGCCCGTCTAATTCCCGCCAGCAGCAGTGCCCGAGAACTGGGCCCGGTGGGCCTGCAGGGGGGCCTGGGTGGGCCAGGTTATCCAGCCCCAGAGATTGAGGGGGGAGTGGAGGGGTCTGCCCCATGTGAAATCATGTCCCTCTTCCCTTTTCACTGTGCATCAGGGCTCCAAAGCCTCAATGGCTGGTGTCCACAGCCTGCCCCTACTCCCTACATTTGTGCCCGCAAGTCCCAGGCTCTTGGCTGAGGTGGGTTGTGGGAGCTCCAGGACACCCACCCCCTCTCCCACCTCTTCTCCCCCTTCCCTAGCCCAAGCTGACACCACAGGAGAAGCTGAAGCTGAGGATGCAGAAGGCGCTGAACAGGCAGTGTATGTCCTACTGTCTGTCCCTTTAGGTCTTCGCAGCTCTTGTCCGTGGAAACAAGTAGAAGTCCTTGCTTCCGGGAATCCCTTTCTTAGCTGAGGAGGCACTTTGGGGAAAGTGGGTTTGCATCCTGCCCTGCTGCTGCCAGTCTGGTTGAGCTTAGCTTCCACATTTTAGGAAGTGGGGCTCTTAAGGGCACCCTTTAGCTACTTTGTTCCTTCCTTCCTACAGTTAAGGCGGATAAAAAGGCAGCTCAGGAGAAGATGATACAGCAGGAACATGAACGGCAGGTAACGGTGGGAACTGAGGGGGTGGGTGCAGGTGGGGTGCTGGGCCAGCCACACCCTCATGGCCATCTCTGCTGTAGGAGCGAGAAGATGAGCTTCGAGCCATGGCCCGCAAGATCCGGATGAAGTAAGACTGTCGTCGTCCCCCCCACCCCCTATGGTAGCCACACCTCCTGCTGCCAGCTAGAACCCTGCCCAGGCCCCTTTGTGGGTGGATGAAAGTCAGAACCCTGCCTAGCCCTCAGGGCCATGCCTAGCCACTTCCCTGGCTTTTTTCTCTCAATTTCCATTCTCCATCCCAGTTTAGCTCCTGCCTCTAAGACCTCCCAGCTCCTCTATCCTCCAACCTCCTGCTGCCTTTGGTGTTTGTTCATTGTCCCACCTCCCAGACTTATTGGGAGGGTTCAGCAAAATCAAGGCCAGGAGTGGAAGAGATACCCAGTAAATGCAGGTGTCAGGTTGCTAATCCTGGTCATTCTGATAGAAGTCAAACACTCAGCCTGTGAGTTTGATATAGTAGACTGGGATTCAATTCTTGACTGCCAACTTGTATGTGTGTGTGTGTGAGAACATCAGTGTCTCCATTTCCAAATGTGGACAATAGCAGTACCTACCTCTTTGGTTTACTGTTTTACTTGGACTACCCTGTGTTCAGTGTTCCCAGCAAAATGCTCACCCCATACCCTTGCAGGGAGCGGGAGCGCCGAGAAAAGGAGAGAGAAGAATGGGAGCGCCAGTACAGCCGGCAAAGCCGCTCACCCTCACCTCGCTACAGTAAGTGTTCCCTGGGCTGGAGACTCTGGGGCATTAAAAAATGTCAAATGGCTCAGCACCTGTGGCTCAACAGGCTAAGGTGCCAGCCACGTACACCTGAGCTGGCGGGTTCGAATCCAGCCCGGGGCCCGCCAAACAACAATGACGGCTGCAACCAAAAAGAAAAAAAAAGAAAAAAAGATAGTCTCACTGCTTTTCTATTGGGTTTCCATAAGTTTCTATAGGCTTTTCTCCAAGGATATTATTATTATTATTATTTTACAGTTTTTGGCTGGGGCTGGGTTTGAACCTGCCACCTCTAGTATATGGGGCTGGCGCCCCACTCCTCTGAGCCACAGGCGCCGCCCAGGATATTATTTTTTTATTTCACCTTGTAAAGCATAACTAACTTTTTTTTTTTAACCCCAAGCATACTATTTCACTCCTTTAAAAGCACAGCTTACACAAAGAGAACACAGACCAAACTGAGTTTTTTTTTTTTTTGTAGAGACAGAGTTTCACCTTGTCACCCTCAGTACAGTACCGTGGCATCACACAGCTCACAGCAACCTCCAACTCCTGGGCTTAGGCGATTCTCTTGCCTCAGCCCCCCACCCCCCTCACCCCCCGGGAACAAGGACTACAGGCGCCCACCACAATGCCTGGCTATTTTTTTGTTGCATTTGGGTCCAGGCCAGGTTCAAACCCACCACTCTTGGTATATGAGGCCGGCGCCCTTCCCACTGAGCCACAGGCACCGCCCAGACCAGATCAAACTAAATTTTTTTTTTTTTTTTTTTTGCAGTTTTTGGCAGAGACTGGGTTTGAACCCACCACCTCTAGCACATGGGGCCAGAGCCCTATTCACTGAGCCACAGGTGCCACCCAGACCAAACTGATTTTAAAAATTAAATTCAGCTCAGTGCCTGTAGCTCAAGTGGCTAAGGTAAAAGCCACATACACCAGAGCTGGTGGGTTTGAATCCAGCATGGGCCTGCCAACCAAGAATGACAACTACAACCAAAAAACATCTGGGCGTTGTGGCGGCCGCCTACAGTCCCAGCTATTTTGGAGGCTGAGTCAAGAGAATTGCTTAAGCCTAGGATCTGGAGGTTGCTGTGAGCTGTGATGCTACAGCACTCTACCCAGAACGACAGCTTGAGGCTCTGTCTCAAAAAAAAAATTAAATTCAAGGGCTGGGCCTGGTGGCTCACACCTGTAATCCCAGCACTTGGGGGCCGAGGCAAGTGGGTTGCTTGAGCTCAGGAGTTCAAGACCAGTCTGAGCAAGAGCAAGACATTGTCTCTACTAAAAACAGAAAAATTAGGCTTGGCAGCTGTGGCTCAATGGGCTACGGCGCCAGCCACCTACACCTGAGCTGGGGGCTGCCAAACAACGACAGCTGCAACCAAAAAATGGCCAGGCGTTGTGGCAGGCGCCTGTAGTCCCAGCTACTTGGGAGGCAGAGGCAAGAGACTCGCTTGAACCCAGGAATTGAAGGTTGCTGTGAGCTGTGATGCCATGGTACTCTATCCAGGGTGACAGCTTGAGGCTCTGTGTCAAAAAAAAAAAAAAAAAACAGAGGCTGGGCGCCCATGGCTCAACGGGCTAAGGCGCCAGCCACGTACACCTGAGCTGGCGGGTTCGAATCCAGCCCCAGGACCCACCAAACAACAATGACGGCTGCAACCAAAAAATGGCCAGGTGTTGTGGCAGGTGCCTGTAGTCCCAGCTACT
>CAUYON010026376.1:0-26701 GCA_963573935.1 Arctocebus calabarensis | reverse complement strand
ATTCATCTTAGCAAAGTATCTCAAGAATGGAAGAAAAAGTATCCAATGTACTCAGCCCTACTATGAAGTTAATCTGTAGCTTTCATATGAAGGCTAAAACCCAGTTATAGCACAAGAAATGGGGAAGGGGCAAGGGAGGGGGGAGGGGGGAGGATGGGTGGAGGAAGAGTGATTGGTGGGATCACACTTATGGTCTATCTTACAAGGGTACAAGTGAAAATTACTAAATGTAGAATATAAATTTCTTCATATAGTGATTAAAAGGCCATGAAGGCTATGTTAAATAGTTCAATGAAAATATTTTAGATTGTATATGAAGTCAGCACATTGTGCCCCATGATTGCACCAATGTACCCAATTATGATTTAATAAAAATAAAAAAATTAAAAAATAAATTACATAACCAAAGAGCATAAGATCCATGTAATGGGGTTCGCATCAGCCCAAACTACCACATTTTGGGCTTTAAAATAAGTAACCTCAACATATTAAATAAAATAAGAATGTATGAGCTTGTGGTATCATGAATAAATGAGTACATAAATAAATAGAGAAGGGAAAACTTATAAAGATACCTATTAAAATATATAATTTTTTTATTATTGAATCATAGCTGTGTATATTAGTGCAATCAAGGGGTACAATGTGCTGGTTTCATATACAATCTGAACTATTTTCATCAAACTGATTAACATAGCCTTCATGGCATTTTCTTAATTATTGTATAAAGATATTTGTATTCTGCATATAGTAAAGTTCACCTGTACCCGTCTAAGATGGGGGAAAAGGCTCTCTATTTAATAAATGATGCTGGGCGAAAATATATAGTATTAATGATGAAGTTATAACATCCATTAAAGGATGGTAAACACTCTTGGGTAAAATCTAATTAAGACAGAGCACTTAATATGTAATCTCAATGTCTCTGTCTAAAATTATTATTAATTGCAAATGGGTAACAGTAACCTGATTATAAAGAAAAATGGTAGAAACCACCATAATTAAACAATCATAATTTACATAACTAAATATTCAGACAAAGCTATATCATGTGCCCCCGCAATGACTCATTTACATGCTTTTCCTGCCAAAAACGAGGAGTTTGAATCTAATTATAATAAAGAGTAGAGAAATCACAATTTAGTGGCCTTTTACAAACTCATGTGTTGTCTTCAGATCAAGAGAAATAAAATAGGCATTCCAAATTAAAATATACTAAAGAATCTTGATAATTTAATGCATAAAGAGTATAATTCTGAATTTCAAATTCAGAAAAAATAGCTATAAAGTATAATATCGAGACATTTGGTAAAATTCTGAATATGGATTGTAATTTCTATAATATTATTATATCTTTGTTTGGCTTGTACTAAGTGTACCATTGTTATGTAAAAGAATGTTTTCTTCTTCTATACTGAAGTGTGTAGGTATTAAGGGAGGCAAAGTATGATGTGTGAAACTTAATTTCCAATAGCTGGTGAATCAGAAAGAGAGAGAAAAAGCCGTAAATAGTAAAGCACATGGGACATTATGTTATTGTAACAATTCGCTAATTTAGGTTAAAATTACACCGGAGTTTATTGTCATGTTTCAACTTTCTATAAGAATGAAATCTAATGAAGATATGAAATTATAAAATACATATTAGTCTGTGCCTTCATGGAACTTAAATTCAGTAGGAGTAAAACACGATAGAGAATTAAGTGAATAAGTAATACAATTTTAGATGAAGATAGTTGCTACCAGAGGAAGGAAAATAAAGGTGATGTTCTAACAGATTAATGTTGTTTGGATTGGGTTGTATCTTCCATATTAGGGATAATGTGGTCTTTTTACCATTTTAATGCCAAATATTTTACCTATACTTATTCCTTGATAAATCTAAATTGATTGAATGAGACAAAATTTACAGTGCCCTAGTGTTTAGGATGTCACTTAATAGAACTTTGATTGAGCTGGGAAATCATGTTAGGTTTCATTTTTCAAAATAAAAACTATACATATTCAGAGTGGGTTCTAGAGTCAATAGAAAATGACTCTATTGCAATCTAATTTACTTCTTTGTATATTGATTTATAAAAGCACCTTGATTTTTATAGAAATCATACATTTCACGTAATATTGCTAATCAAAATTATGCAGAAACTTTGGGGGAAAGTCTATTTATTTAGAAGCTACTGTTCTTAGGCCATTACTAAGTGATGTAGGAACCTACTTGATTGAGATCATGCTCCAATTTCCTTGTTTGAAGAGCTAAAATAAAATCACCAGATAAGAGTTTGGTAGTAGAAAATATATTATCTTTCATTTTTCTTTCCTGTCAGAATATAATGAAGGCTTAGGAGAGTTACAGAATATTTTATATAAATGTGCATAAAATATTAATAGATGTGTGAGTATAACTGAATCTATAGAAAAAGTAGATATAAATATGGATAAAATTGAGGTCCATTTAAAGTGCTCATATGTCTAATGTGCTTTATCTTTCAAATTTCCTAGACTAAAAATGTCGATAACTACATTGGATAACTAAAGTCAACAATGTGAAAAGTAGAAATGCTCATATTAAAGCACTTAAGTTTTTCAAGGATTTCTTTATTACCTTTCTACCAAACAATGAAAACATAGTGTCAATAGTTTCTTATTACTCTGTTTTCCTGCTTCAAAAAATGTGAAAATTTCTGGTACAGGAGGATGGTGTTCTTAATAGATATTGAATTTTAATATAATACGTTAAGTGATACGGAGTTTAACTTGATGCCCAAGTGTGTTAAATTATGAAGAAATTATCGGTGGGAAGGTGACAGCATAGTGTGCTATTTTACTTTTATCAAAACCAGTGACTGGAGTGCTTTGCCTTCTTAGCAACTTACTCAACATCAGAAAATGGGAAGGTATGCCAATTTAACAAATTTTTCATTCATCCTAAATTCTATCTTCTTTCCCTTTATTATTGATGGGCGTAGGGTGATGTAAATATGTGTCTTATGTGTATACAGAGAGGAACAAAAGTTTATACACATTTTAAGAAAGAAAAAAACGATACTAAAATTGTAATACTCAATACATACTGATAAAGTTTGTTATCTTGTTCTACATATATTGCATTTTCTATCTCTTGTAATTGCAGGAGTCAACTGTAACTTGAGTATTACAATTTTAATACAGTTTTTTTCTTTCTAAAAATGCATACACATATTTTTAGCATTCTTTGTCTATATAGTACTCCCTAAATTGTATAAAAATGGAGGGAAATATTGTAAAGAACATCAAAGTGCTTCAGACTTTTGGTGTTATTTATTTCATGAAAAGAAGTGAAATAGTGCTGTCTGGTGAGAATATTATCCTGCAATAAAGCCAATCAGATAAAAATAATCAAGATATAAATATATTACAACTAACTACCAATTATTTTAATATTCCCTTTTTGCAATTCTCTTTAAGGTCTATGCGATTGGACTTATCACAATGGGTCACAGGCTTTTATCTAATGCACTTAGGACTTGGAGATTTCATTCAATATACAACAAATGAAGATTCAAACTATAACTTTGAATCAAATTATTATTCTCCTAAAAAAATAATAAAATCTATTGCAGTTAACCCCAAACACTTTATTTTAACCTAAGAAAAAGAAAATCTGATCTGTACTAAAATACAATGGAAGGAAGGATAAATCTTTAATCCACTTAAAGTACAAAAGAATAAATTTCAATATGTTATCAGCATTTACCAACCTCTTCTTTAGGCTGTTTTCTATAATGGATTCTTTAAATTAAACTTGGAAGAAGGCAAAAATAAAAAGTTATACTTTTGGTAACAAATGTCTGCTCTCTCAAATTTCAAATGTTTTTACATGGTTTGAAATATAAGTTTGGACTTGGAAAAGTAAAATCTTTGTATTTCTTACTTATTAATTTTATTGTCATTATAGAAAATGGGATTTGATATAGGTACTCCCCTTTGGAGGAAACATTTTGTTATTTTGGTGAAGAAAATGAAGGGGGAACTTATTCTGCTAAGATGAACTCAAAGTTCTCTTGCCCAGAGTTTGCCCAGATGGCCAAGTCTTAATACGTAAAGTGGATTAGATCTGCCTGTCTGCTAGTCCCACCTCTGCTTTCCTTCAAAGAGGTATGACAGACAGTCTATGGCCTGTGGGGAATGTTCAACCTTGCAGTTGGTGATATCTGTCACTGTATCTTGTTCCTGTTCCCTGGCTTGACAGGAATTCTGCATCAGGTTGAGAATGGCTGGGAAATTAGCCCATTTATGCCTGTCAGCGTTGATGACAGGCAGGCATCGGAGCTGCCCTCATCAGTGTCTTCAAGCTCAGCTTCTAGGCACACAAGAACAGGAATTTCCTTTCCCAATGAACAAAGGGGAGCCCATGACACAGAACTGTGACACGTTACTAACTCTCGCTGCTCCGTTATGATTTCTTGCTTGAACAGACTGTCTCTCCTCCCACCTCTGGTTTACATCAGTATGTGACCAGTCTGCAAATATGAATTGATCCTCTTGATTGACGAATTCTGAGCATTCCACTATATACTGTGAATATTCATATTCATGGTTAAAATACTGCTTCCAAATTCATCGCATTACTAAACCCCTATTTTATTCAGCTTGGTATTCTATACAAGTACAAAAAACTAAGTGGCTTAAAAAAGAAACATTTATTTCTCCTGGTTCTGAAGGCTGGAAAGGTTAAGTTCAAGGTGCAGGCCAATTTGGCTCCTGGTGAGAGCCCTGTGCCTGATTTACAGATGATTGCCTGCCTCCTTGCTATGTCTTCACACAGCACAGAGAGAAAGAGAGACAGAGGTGGAGAAAGAAACAGAGAGACAGAGAGTTTAGTCTCTTCTTTTAATCCTACCCTCATGACCTGCATGACCTGATCTCAATTTAATTAGCTCCCAAAGGCCAACCACGTAATAGCATCACACCAGCAATTAGGGTTTCAACAAGTGAATTTTGGGGGAGGTCACCAATATTTAGTTGATAACAAGCCTATAACTTGTTTTAAAAAAACTATTACTTACTAATTAAGAAGTAAGTAATTAAACACTAAACACTAAAACATAAAACATTAAACACTAAAGGTTCAAGTAGAACCTTTTGGTCACAGTAGCAATTCTGATTTATTGAATTCTTGACCCTGATATTTTTGAGTGCAATGCAATATTATCTATTATGATTATGTAAAGTAATTTTGACATGTATATAGTGTATGTTGTAAGAGACCTCTGCTTTTTCAAACATGTAGTCAAGGAGGTAAGGTGTTCAGGAAAGCAATTAAACAGCATGCTTTTCCAATCTTTGGAACATTTAAGATTTATCAAGTTGAACACTTACAGCTTTGTGAATATTCATTAAATGTTTGTATCAGTTGCACCAAAAAGCTAGTTGATATTGCTGTTTCAACTTAAAAGTTAAAGTAATCAGTAGAATGTTGCAAAGACCATATCATATGTTTAATAATATATGAACTCCATTGACGGGAAGTATGAAGTAGTGATTAGCACAGGCATTGGTGTGTTCTACCTTCAGTTAAAATACATCTTTTTCCTCAGAAAAAATAAATACCATTATTATTGAGTAAAACATATAGAGAAAACAAAATAGAATCAAGAAATAGTCTTACCTCTTTTTTTGCAGTTTTTGGCCGGGGCTGGGTTTGAACCCATCACCTCTGGCATATGGGGCTCACACCCTACTCCTTTGAGGCACAGGCACCACCCTCCTTTGTTTTTATTATTAAGACTCATTAAAAAAAAAAAAGAAAAAAAAAGACTCATTAACTGCTATTTGTTGAAAAATACCCATACAAATATACATTGTTTATAGACTGGACTTTATGATATATGCACAGCGGTGAATAATAACATATAACTTGTTGGGAGTAAGAGATTAACACTTAAATATCAATTAACAATTGAAATACAAAGATATATCACAGCTCTTTACTAAAGTTATGGAACCAATTTCCTGTACAGCAGAGTTCATTCTAAGCAAGGATCATATTTCTATTTTCAATAAATTAAATATTCATTAATTTTTGGAACAGTGCTATAAAAGTGAAATTATTTGAAGGAAAGTTTAAACCTATAGAAATTTAAAATTAGTGTATTCACAAATAATTGTTTAAATATATGAGAATACCCTTGAAAGAAATTTAACAAAATGTTATTTTCTCCTTCCATTTTGTAAACTATATTTTTAAAATTGATTTCATTTTACTTTATCCTATTTCAACTTCAATTCATGGTGAAATAAAAGTATATCCAATAATGTGAATATTTGCTAGTATTCCTAGAGTCACATTCAGTGTAAAATTTCAGTCTCAGAAAATGTTGAAATGACACTCCGCTTTCTTTCTTAAATTCTTAGGGTATTTAACCTGTTTTTGTTCTGATTATTAACCCAGATAATATCTACAATTATCTAGAATTTTGCTGTCCAATGGGCAACGACTAGCTACATATGTTATTGAATACTTGAAATATAGATGGCCAGAAGAAAGATGTACTAAGCTATAAAATACGCACTAGACTTCTAACACTTCACATGATCATCATTAATTTCATACTTCTTATGTGTTTCAATGATAATATTTCAGATTATGTTGGTCAAATATATTATATATGGTTAAATTTGTTTGCCTACCTTTTTAAACTTTTCATTTAATATGACTATTAGAACATTTAAATTTTTAAAAATATATGATGTTTAGTACACAGAAGGTATAATGTGTCCTCCAAGATTTTCAGCCTCTGGCGTATACAGAACTTCTCCCAGTTATACTGCAAAACAATAATCTAAGTGTTATTGTGAAATGATTTTTTTTTTAGGTATAATTAAGGTCACAAATCACTTGACCTTATGATAGGAAGATTATTGGAGTGGGCTTGGTTTTTCTCTCTTCCCTTTCTTACAAAGCCACCTATGACCTCATGTAACATTAATTATTTCCATAAAGCTCTATCCTCAAAAATATTCACAGTAGAGCTTATGGCTTCAACATATGAATTTGGGAGTGGGGTACACAAGTCAGACCACAGCAGGGAGTCACCTGGCAGCTGAGAACAGTATCTGACAGCAATCCGGAAAATACAACCTCAAAGAAATGAAATTTATCCACAACCAGTCAGCTTGGAAAGCTGAACACAGATGGGAACCCCACCATCACAGCTGATTCCTTTGTTTTAGCCCAGTGAGACCCTTGCAGGGTATCTAGCCTAATTATGCTCAGATTTCTAACCTATTGAAACTGTTAAATAATAAAGTGCTGTTGTTTTAATCTGTCAAGTTTGTAGTAATTTCTTATACCATAGAAGAAAACTGACATTCATATTCAGCTTTTATTTGTGAGTTAGATTACATTTTATAAAATAGTAGTTACCCAACAGATGTGAGTCTAGCTCTGACCTGGATAGAAAAAGCTATGAAATTCTTCCATGATTTCCCATACTTGAAAGTCACCTCAAAAATGAAGTGCCTCCTTCCCCCACACAGAGTCTCTGTTCTGAATCATTATTCATTTACTCATTAGACATCATTACTCATTACACAAAGTGCCAGGACAGGTACAGCTATTGAGGACGACAATGTAAAAAGGCATAAATATATACTCATGAAAGTCAATTAATAAAATTCACATTTGAGTGGTATAATATAAAATGTTATTTTTGCTTTATACTTCATATTTTAAAATGTATATGTTTATTCAGCATTTTCATTCCAAACTCCAAAATTAGTTCAATTTTTTAAAATAAAAAACAATTGTATCTATTCCACCAGAGTACATGAAAATGGCAAATGAAGAATCAGATTAATCTAGAAACCATAAGTACACTAGCCAATAAGTCTATAGTAATATAATATTGAGAGTCAGTTGATCAATCAAGGAAATTTCATGGTTTTAGGAGGACAAAAGCTAGCCTTTGAAAAGCCATTTCTTTCCAAACTACCTTATCTGTAAGATTCTAAAAATTATTGCAAAAGTTATAGGAAATGTTGCTAAAGATATCTGGTTACGCCAAAAGTCGTAGGAAGAGAGAAATCAGTTCTGGTGGTTTTCTCCATTAATCTATCAAATGAATGCTGAGATGTCAGTAACAAGTGATAAATATCTAAGGACACGCAATTCAGTTTAGTACCTCAAAGGGAGAAAGCGGCTCGAATGAGAGTGGTCAACAGCCTGAAAGTCAGTGCACCTTTCCCTGGAATTAAAATGGGATACCTAAAATAAAAGCAAAACCAGGAAACAAACAGAAAGGAAAATCCTCTTCATGTGTTCTGGTTTATAGTATTTTATCACTTCATGAGCATTTTATCTTGTAATGTTTATTTTTTAAAATATAATTTTTATAAATGTATTTTGAGAAATTCATTTTTAAGTTACTTACACTAAAATATAAGGAACACTGGAAAACAAGAACATTTCCAAGCTCTTTTATGTTGCATGTTTCTAGTATTACAAACACAGTCTTAAAAAGTCTATCAAAACAGTTTCTTCTTTCTGCTCTGTCATGATGGAAATCAATTTACTTGATTGCCTCTCCTAGCTTTTATCATAGTTGTAGAAATAAAAGGGAATCTCGAAATAACCATGTAAAAGTAATAATAAGCTTTAATAAAAAATACTAACTGTAGAATATAGATGTCAGAACACAATAAGAAAATGCCATGCTATGTTAACCAGTTCGATGAAAATATTTCAAATTGTATATAAAACCAGCACATTCTACCCCACGATTGCATTAAGGTACACAGCTATGATTTAATAATAATAATAAAAAAAAAGACAAAAGATTCTTGCACATATGTGGATGAGGAAGAGGTGGGACATGGTCTGAGAGTCATATACTCACAAAGAAAAATAAGACACAAGAAACAGGGCAATGCCCGAAGTCCACACACACCTGCACAGTACCGGGAGGCCCGCCTGTGAAAAAGGAAATGAAATGGGAAAGAAAGGGAGAAACAGCGACAGAGAAAGTAAAAAGACAGAAGAAAGGAGCTAGGTCTCCGGGGAGCAGACCAGGCTGGAGCAGGATGGTGGGTGGGGCCCAAAGAGCCTTCCGAAACAGCAACTCAACTGATAAACTGCCCGAGGGGGATCTTAAGTGCAGCTGGCTAAATGATACACTGAAGAGGTAAGAGCCACACTCAGAAGAGAAACTAAGTTACCACACGAGGTAATGAGACGTGCTAGTCAGCACCTGACAAGTATTTCCTAACGGCCAGGCCCTGCAGTATCTGGGCCCTGGTGGCATCTATCGTCCAGGGGAAACAGGTGATATACAAGGAAAAGATAAGTGAGCAGTGTCAGCGCGTCAAGAGCTCTGAAGAAAACAGACTAAGAGAATGGGAAATGGCAGCAGTCAGAACTCCCTCAGAGCTGATTTTAGGACACCCCTGTCTGAAGAGGCTGTATTTGAGCAGAACCTGTCCAATACAGTTGTCTGCCAGGAACCAACCCCGGGACCTCATGGAAATACCAAAATCTGAAGATGCTCAAACCCCTGATGCAAAATTGGGTAGTATTTGCATATAAATCATGTGTACCTGCCTTTTAAATTTCCAATCATTTCTAAATTATTTATAATACCTAATAAAATGTAAATACTTACACCATATTATTTTTACGGTATAAAAATGATAAATGTAATAATTACAATAATAATAATAATACAATGATACAACAATAACTGTAATTTTAATTATTCTCATTTTTTTAAGAAATATTTTCCATCTGCTGATGTAGAACTTGCAGATATGGAGGGCTGACTGTGCAGGGGTTGAGCTAAGTAAAGATCTGGGAAAGAATCTATGAGGGTTCTTCTCCAGAAGAACGTGGACCCCTGGAAGCCATGTGAAGAATGTGTTTCAAATACATATAATTTGCAAAACCAGACTCCTAACCTGATAGTCAATTTCACAATAGTTACCAGTGAAATTCTCTTATGCTATGTTTAAAATAATTATATTTTGAATTGTTAGGGAGCATTAGTCTGCAGCGGCTCTCAGAAAGGAGATAAAAGAGGGGAAATGGGAAGCTGAGGGAAGCTGCCCAAGAAATCTGCCCAGAAGGGTTGCATTGTTTTACTGGGTTTGACTGCAAAGATCAAAATCCTTTGGGAGACTAGAGGACAAAACATCTCACCTGTGATTCCACCACACAAACATTACCGTATCATTTTCATCTCCTCTGGAAGTTGTTGATACAATGTAGGGACCACCACATGTAGACTCTGGAGCGGGACTGCCTGGGTTCAAATCCTTAAAGCCACAAGGGGGATCATGTTGCTTATCACACAGAAAGCCAATTTCTGGGACCAAGAAGGTTGTCAAGGAGGAAAGGATTCACTGGAGGAGAGGCACCTGCAGGGAGCGGGGCACAGACGACCATACATCTGCCTCCTTGACCAACAGGGACAGGGAATTTTTATGGAGGTGAAAATGACTAATGAATGAGGGGAGTGAACATCATTATGTGTCTGGAGTGGAGTGCCGGGCACATGAGCGCAGTGGGAAATCATGCTAGGACATACACCCCTTGATAAGTCCCTCTTAGGGTGGGACTATATTTATAATCCTGTAATTTTAGTATTGTAAAGAGCTGGGGGTTAACACCGGTCTTTCTTTCAGCAGATCCTGGGCACAACAGGCTATGGCATACCGCTTGTCTTTTCCAGACAAACAGGTGGTGGAACACTTTGTAGTTATTTCATGGCTGCAAGGAGGTTCCTCTGTTCCTGGGGAAAAACTCAAAAGGGAACCTATCAGTGAAATAGAAAGTTACAAAATTCTCACCAGCAAATGTCACTGGCCTGGAACTTGAAACATAAGAGAGTTATAAAAAATTATGTTTTAAAAAAGTTCCCTTGTCAGCTCAGCACCTGTAGCTCAGCGGCTAGGGCGCCAGCCACCATACACTGGAGCTGACGGGTTCGAATCCAGCCTGGGCCTGCCAAACGGCAATGACAACTACAACCAAAAAATAGCCAGGAGTTGTGGTGGGCGCCTATAGTCCCAGCTATTCGGGAGGCTGAGCAAGAGAATCGCTTAAGTCCAAGAGTTGGAGGTTGCTGCAAGCTGTGATACCACAGCACTCTACCCAGGGTGACATAGTGAGACTCTGTCTCAAAAAAAAAAAAAAAAAAAAATTCCCTTGCTTATGAAGCTGAGCTACATTAGTTCTGCATTTATAGATGTGAGACTTCAACTTTGATCTGTCTGTGGCTTATGTGTAAAACGAGAATAGTAATAATACCAATTTACACAATTTCTGTGAGAACCGGGTAACAGACAATGCTCAGAGCAGTACTTACTTAGTTCAGAGGAAGTTTTATCTATGTCATTTAGTAACAACCAAATAGCCCCAATAGATACATCATCTTACTTTGCTACGTCTTTTTCATTTCACGTTATGTCATCTTCATCCTCATGTCATTTTCAAAGGCCACATAATGGTCGAAACAGACTGTATCTTATTTATTGCTGACTTGTAACACTGTGACTTCTGAATTTCTTCTAGTTAATTAATAAATATCTCAGTTCTAGACATTTCCTAACAGTCACACATTTGTGAATACGTGTGTGTTACTCTGAGAGACAAGCAGATGGGCACAGTGGCTGAAGCCCGGGACACGGAGCCAGGCGACCTGAGGTCTGATGTTTCTACCGCTGCAGTTCACCAGGGGGCAAGCTGTTCATCCGCACTCTGATGCAGGTGCCGCATGTACCAACACGTGCCCACCTCCAAGGCCACGGTGAGCACTGAAGCTAATCAATACTAAGTGCGTACAGCAGTGCCTGCCTGGTAGCATGTATTCAATAAATGTCAACTATTACTTCATTTGAAATATTTCTCAAAATACATCACTTGGTAAAAAGTACAATTATTAGCTTAAGTTACTAAATGTCTACAGCTTTTAACACTGCTATTAATAAATGACCAAAAGATTGTGCTAATTTGTATTAACATTATGTTAAAAGCACCATTCTACCACTACTAATCACTACTTATCACTATCACTACATTAAAAATGGCAACTTAACGACAATTCACGGTGGGTTCTCTTTTTATGTGTACTTTAGTAATGCAAACAGTTTAACTGCATTTAGTTGCTGGTGCCTTATGGTTCTAATTATTTTATCAGAATTTTCAAAATTGTTACTTGATGCCAATATTTTATTTTGTCCTTTGCTTGTGTGAATTCAAAGCTCATTCTACTCAACTTCCAACTTTCTATATCTTGAGGTACCCTCCTTTCATACATACATATGTAATAATTTTCTTGAGATGTTCAAAATGTACAAAGTGCAAGGGTACGGTGCAACTCTTCAAACTGAAGATAATGGAAATCTACTTCAGTATTAGGTCTGTGTAAAAATGTATTGTCAAATATGGAAAGAAATTTGATACTTATGATAAAACTGTTCATGTGCACATAATCCTTTTTTTGTTTTGTGGTTTTTGGCCGGGGCTGGGTTTGAACCCACCACCTCTAGCATATGGGGCCGGCGCCCTACTCCTTTGAGCCACAGGCACCACCCATGCAAATAATCTTTTAATCTGAAAAAAGTATAACTCCAACAAGGTGGAAGGGAAGACAGCAGCTGAGCTGACAGGACCCTGCAGAAGTGACAGAGCTGCCATCTAAGCCAGCTTATCCACTAACTTCCTCCTCTCAGCTTTTTCAGCTCATCTGAAAAAAAGGGGGATTAGACTAAATAAATGATATATTTTATTTCAAATTAATATGGGGAAATAAATTTTTAGGTTACATTGTTCTCAATCCCAAGGTGAAGTTCAAGCTATGTGCAGGAGCCCCCCACTCTGTGGAGGGAGAGACTGCGTCCTAAATACCCTCACACTGTGCACATTAGACGGGATCCCACCAAATGCCCTCCCTCTTCACCTCTCCCCCTTGCTAGACCATATTTGTGTTTTATCATTTATATGAGTGTGTGTTTATATTTTGGTTTCATAATTGTATTGAGTACATTGGATACTTTTTTTCCCATTTTGAGATACTTTACTAAGAATGTGTTCCAACTCCACCCAGAAAAACATAAAAGATGTAAAGTCTCCATCTTTCTATAGCTGAATGATATTCCAAGATATACATACACCACGATTTCTTAATCTATTCATGGATTGATGGGCATTTGGGTTGCTTCCATGGCTTGGCGATTATGAATTGAGCCGTAGTAAACATTCTGGTGCAAATGTCTTTGTGGTAAAATGATTTTTGTTCAGCTGGGTAGATACCTAGTAATGGGATTGTGGCATCAAATAGAAGGTCAACTTTCAGATCTTTGAGAATTCTTTCCAATATTGGTTGTGTTAGTTTGCAACCCCACCAACAGTGTGACAAGTGTTCCCCTTTCTCCACATCCACACCAACATCTGAAGTTCTGGGATTTTCTGATGTGGGCTAATCTTACTGGAGTTAGGTGATATTTCAAAGTGATTTTGATTTGCATTTCTCTGATGATTAGGGATGATGATCCTTTCTTCATTGGCCATTTTTCTGTCATCAGAGAAGTTACTGGTCAAGTCTCTCACCCACTTATAAATGGGGTTGTTTGCTCTTGTTGATTCATTTGAGTTCTCTGTAGATTCTAGTTATCAGCCCTTTGTCATATTCACAGAATGCAAATATCTTCTCCCATTCCAAAGGCTGTCAGTTTGCTTTAGTTGTGATACCCTTAGCTGTGCTGAAGCTTTTCAGCTTGATCAGATCCCAGTTATTTATTTCTGGTGTTGCTGCAATTGCCAGGGGTTTCTCCTCATATTTTCCCAGGCCAATATTTTTAAGTGTTTTCTCTGTACTCTTCTAGAATTTTTAGTTTCTTGTCTTAAATGTAAGTCTTTTGTTTGGCAATAGTCAATTTTTGTCACTCATGAGAGGTGTTGGTCCAGTTTCAGTCTTCTGCGTGTGGCTAAGCAGTTCTCCCAGTACCATTTGTTAAAAAGGGAATCTTTACCCCCAGTGCATGTTTTTTGTTAGGGTTATCAAAGATCAAAGACAATTACGTGGCATTGCAATTCATTGAATTCATAGACCTTCACCTCTAGATTCTCTATTTGATTCCATAGATATGTGTTTCTCTTTTTATGCCAGTACCATGCTGTTTTGATCATTATAAATTGTAGTATAACCTGAAGTCTGTTAAAATGATGCCTCCAAATTTGTTTTTATTTCTAATAAATGTAAATAGATGATTCACGTTACAGATTCTGCTTGGCCTTATGCTTTTCTTCAGGAGTCCAAAATACACTTATTCCATGCTGAACTCAGATGTCCCCTCAAGAGTGAAGCCTGCCATTATCCTCCTTTTTCTAATATTGCTTTTTTCTTTGTTCTGTATTGTATTTTGCCATGCATAATGGGTTCCCGTATATAATGCATATCCACATTTTTGGCCCAAACTTTCAGAGAAAAATAAACTCTTTGATTTTTTTTTCTTTTTGAGACAAGAGTTGCCCTTTGTCACCTTCAGTAGAGTGCTGTGGCATCGTAGCTCCCAGAGACCTCAAACTCTTAGGCTCAAGTGATCCTATTGTGTAGATTCTCATGTAGTTAGGACTACAGAAGCCCCCTACAACGCCCTGTTACTTTTAGAGACAGAGCCTTGCTCTTGCTTAGGCTGGTCTTAAACTCCTGAGCTCAGGTGATCCAGCTGCCTTGGTCTCCCGGTGTGCCAGGATTACAGGCGTGAGCCACTGCCTGGTCTACTTTTAATTTTTTAATCCAAACTTTTATTTGTTTATATTTAGGCACATATTTCTTGTATTATGAGAGAAGTTTAGCATTTATTTTTTAAAACATTATGGTACAAGAAATTTTATGTACTGGTGATAAATTTATGATATTTATGCATCATAGAAGGCCAAGAGTTCTTTGTCACACTGTCAATATCAGAAATATCGTCTTCTTTAATTTCTACATTAGCGGTGTTTCCTGAAGAGTCACTTTCTTCATCCCAGTAAACCTCATTGTCCTCAGTTCTACCCACAGCACTGCTGATACCACGTTTTTTAAACAGTGTCACATCCACTTCCTTCTTGACACCATTCCACAATCTTACTATCCGATCACAAACCTAGGCAATGGATGCTTTCTGGATTCTACCTGTGGCTGTTAAGTCATCCCCGGCTGACTGCATCCACAATGTCCACTCTTTCTTCACGAGGGCCTCAAAGGGCTTATTTACTGACACATCAAGAGATTCTAGTTGGCTAGTTAGCCCAGCAGGTATCACAGAAAGTGGGGTTTTCAAGTCTTCTCTCAATGCTTTTACATTTTGGGCTGTAACAGGGGCTTTGAAGTGACCAAAAAGCAAATAAGTAATCCTCCAGGCCTTCGTGACCAGACTTGGCTAAACCAGATTTTCATGGCTTCTTCACTCAATCACACTTTTTCATGCATGTGGAGAATAACTCCACTTAGAATCTTTGCTTTTGGAAATGTTTTTCTTTTAAAGATGATCATAGGTGGTAGCTTTGTCCCATCTGCACAACAGGCTAGAACAACAGTGAAGTGTGTTTGCTCATGTCCACTGGTTTTAACAGCCACAGGCTTTGCTCCTTTGATATCCACAGTTCCCTTGATGACACAACAAATGTGAGTGGGACGTCACCCGTATTGGTGATTTGGGACAGCTGAAAGTGGTCTTTCGAAGACTGCTAAGGCAGGAATGAAATTCCACAACTTGACTCTAATAGGCTGCTGGCAATTTGCTCATGTCCTCTTACTCAAACCTTCTCTCTTCATAAAGTTAAGGCACCATTTAGATGCCCTCAAAAGTCTGCAATGATTTTTCTCCCACAATACTTTTATCCTCTTTTTTGTCATGTTGGTCTACACAGAGATCCCAGTCTGATGCTGCTCCAGAATCCAGGTCTTCACCTCCTGTGCCTCCCCTGGCCACTTTGGAGGTTTCTGTCCCACTGTCTTCTTCTGTCTGGGCACCTGGAGAAGCCTTTCTTGTGTGGTCTCCACAGTTTCCTTTTCAGATTATTCATTATTAATGTATTGAAATGCAGTTGTTTTTGCGTACTGATTTTGTATCTTGTAATTTTGCTGAATTAGTTTATTCTTTTTTGTATCTTATAACTCTGCTGAATTTGCTTATTTGAACAGTTTTTGTGTGTGTGGAATTTTGTAGGAGTGTCCAGTGTTTTGGCTTTGTTGACCCACATTAGAAGAAGAGTTGTATCGGGGCACACATTAATTACACAAATACTATCGAAAGCTGATAAGCAACAAAAAAGGTCCATGCGTAGTTTTCGTGACACCTGATGACCGAGGAGGTCCAAAGTGTCTCTGGACAGCTTTTTTGCCAATAACTGGTAGCTTAAAGCCTGCAGTGCATGAAAACTGTTCTGACATTTTCCAATAGTCTTTGTAAAAATATCAGCTAGCTTGGTAGCTCCAGCCTAAAGCATGTGCGTACAAAGTCTCAGTTTTGGCAAAATAAAAGAGTTACTAGAGACCTGTTATACAACAATGCAAATATAGTTAACACTAGTGAACACTAGTGAACACTTAAAAAGAGTTAAAAGGGTAAATTTTGTAATATGTGAGGTTTTTTTTTTCTATAATTAAGAATAAAAAGAGAAAGCAAAGCAAAAAAAACCTCAGTGCCTGGCACAGGGTATTTATTTTTTAAAAAATCAAATAAATAAAGTTTCCCTCCATAGCTCCTTCCTTTTGTTCTTTCTTTCCTTCCTTCCCTTCCTTCTTTCCAGTGATCCTCCTAACCTCAGCCTCCCAAGTAGCTGGGACTATAGGTGCACGCACAATGCCTGGCCACAGAGATGGAGTCTTGCTCCTGCTTAGGCTGGTCTTGAGCTCCTGAGCTTAGTCTCCCAGAGTGCTAGAATTAACAGGCATGAGCCACCATGCATGGCCTGTAACTCCAAACTTCTAAGCAGGAAGGTCACACTGTTGTCCTGAAAGAGCTGGCAGAAAGCAAGTTACACAAATGAATAAGAAAATTTAGTAAAAACAAATTTTTTGTCATTATTATGAAAATTTAGATTCACCTGCTATGCTAATACAGTAGCCAAAAACCACATTTGACAGTTTAAATACATAAAAATATAGTAGAAAATTCAGACACACAAGCTGCCTTTCAAGTGCACAATAACCCCTTGAGCTAGGAGCTACCAGATAGGGGAGCAGAGATATAGAATATTATCTTCACCACTTCTATTGGACTGTGCTAAAGACTATGCATCCATCCAATCAGTAATGTTGCACCAAAGCTCATATTCTTCTTACGTCGTCCTTGATTTTTCAACATACAACAAGTTTCTTCAGGCTATATTAAATTTTTATGGAAGATATGTTGCTTTGCTTCATCCATTAGGACCCATGTAAGGTAATAGGAAGAAGTTTATGCTTTCTAAAAAAAAAAGGATCTATTTCCTTGTATTAGACGAAAATTATTTATATTTTCTTCTTTGTCACATTATAAGAAAAATCAGAATGAACCTGATGCTTAATTGCTATAACTATTATTAATCCAGGTTTACAATAAATGTAATTTTCTCCCCCATACAATTTTTGGTATTATTTTAATAGAGTCTAAGTATTTTATGATAAGGAAAATCAAATTCCTATGGAGATGGACAGAACATATCTAATAGACTATAAATTAACAGAACTCTACTGCTCTCTTTGTTTCAAGAATAAAATAAATCTCAAGACATTATAACTTTTTGTCAATAATAAAAATAAAAAATTTCTAACAAAATTCATTACATCAACATACTGTTTACATCAATGCCAAAAGCCATGTTATAAAATTATTATTAAAACCCCAAGAAATAAATATGAAAACTACCCAAAGTGATAGCAAACATATTAATTAAACAGTACTGACATTTTCATTAAAATAAAAAATGAGATAAACATATTTCCTATGGCCAGTACCATTCAATACTATTTTGTAGCCAATGTAATAAAATTTTAAAAATCAAATAGTATAAATATTAAAAGATGCATAATTATCTTCATTATCAAAGTAGTCTACCCAGAAAATCCAAGTATCATAATAGCAGATTAAAATTAGTAATTAATAATTACGGGTGAATACTTGAGATTATGTATACAAAAAGAACTCATACTTTTTCTCTATACCACTAATAATTAGTTAAAAATGGGAAAAAATCCTGTTATGCTGCTCAACTAATAAATACCAAGCATAAATTTAACACAAGAATCCACATTTGTCACAAGACAAAGGCACAGGACATAAATTCGGAAAAAAAAAAAACCCCTGTAAGGTCTCCACAGACATATGACATTATAGAGTGACACATTCCTGGACACAGAGTTTTATAACCACAAAATTTCCCATTCTTTTTAATTAATGCAGTTTAATATTATATTTCTTAGGAATGCTTTCACCTCCAAGAAGACATTCAACTGATGGTGAATATTTTGGCTTAAGTCACAAAAACACTTAATTCTCTCTCATACAAAGAGATCTGGAGAAAGGAAATGCAAGGGCAACGCAGTGTTGTACAGAACCCTGAATCCCCAGGCTTCTTCTATCCTCCTGCCTTGAGAATGCTGGCAGTGGCTTCACAGATAAGAAATGCTGGAACTTCAGGCAGCACCTTCAAGTCCAAGGCAGGAAAGAAGCAGGTGGTGCTAGACAAATCTGGGGCTATTTTTAAAAATCAAAAAAGATGTTTTTCCAGAAGCCTACCTGTGGACTTCCATTTATGATGCACAGGCCAGAAATAAGTCATACGAACACCTGCAGATGCTACCTGGCAGGCCCACGGCAGGAGGAGGTCAGGGAGGGGGCAGCTGGGAACCGGTGTTAGTCTGCCCAACTAAATGTTGGTATGTGTTTTAATCAAAATCCCCCTTTCCTTCCTAATTGTTCTCTCAACTAAAATGGAGAGAAAAGGAAGAGTCTTTACCTTGTTCACGTCTGTATTCCTGATACTGACGTGTAGTTATCTGTTGGATAAGAAGTGTTAATACCAACTCAAAGTACATGTCTGTTTTCCAAAATGGCATTTCTAAAGGAAAGAAATGCATTATGGCGTATTACAACCCATACCTTTAGTTTTCAATACTGTGACTCATTCTTCCAGTCCGTGACATTACTCCAAGGCGGCACGCCTGTGTGTGTCTGGCTTAAATACCACAAATCAATCTACTAAGGCTTGTTGAGTGTTTGCTGTGCTATCAGAGAAAGGGCTTAAATTCTACATGCATGACCCTATTTCTAGTCACAGTAATCCCACGAGGAAAAGATTAATACTAGTATTCCCATTTCGCAAATGAGAAAAAATGAGGTAAAACAGCTCAAAGCAACACACGTTAGTGGCAGGGCTTGCATCAGAACCCAGATTGACCTGACTTTGGATTCCAAGCCATGAATCATGAAGTTTTCCTTTCGTACACTACATTTTGAGATAGAATCCGAAAAACTGTTGAATCCCAAACCAGGTGACTAAAATAACACAGCGTTTGAAATAATGCTGGAGCCTTCAGAAGGTGATCATGCAGTGAAGCAAACACACTTATTGTGCTTTTTTCTTTTTTTTTTTTGAGACAGAGTCTTACTTTGTCACCCCTGGTAGAGCTCCATGGTGTCACAGCTCACAGCAACCTCCAACTCTTGGGCTTAAGCGATTCTCTTGCCTCAGCCTCCCAAGTAGTTGGGACTATAGGCGCCCGCCACAACGCTGGACTATTTTTCGGTGGTAGTTGCCAGGCTGTCAATCTGACAGATGCAGGCTGGATTCGAACCTGCCAGCCCCAGTGTACGTGGCTTGTGCCCTAGCCACTGAGCTACAGGCACCAAGCCTTATTGTGCTTTCTTACAGAACTAAGACAATGAAGAGAAATAACGCAGTGTTCAATTTGTTAATTCACTTCTGACTATTAGTTTGAATTACTGAAAAGGTTTAAATTTTTCTTTTTAAGTTGGCAAAGTCCAATTAAATAGTAAAAATTTCCAACAACCCTTGGGAAATGTGTCACCTATAAACCAACTTCCTCAACATGTAAGCAAGCTTCAGAAAAGGAGAAAAAATTTAAAGTATAGTATAGCTTCAATTAAAAAAAAAAAACGGAAATATAAAGCACATCAACATTTGTCTACAATCTGATTTCAAGAAATGCTCATCAAAAGTAGAACTCTACTGCCCTCTCTTGTATCAAGAATGAAAACACAACACAAGTGCACAAATAGGAGTGCCTAAAATGGTTTAGGGAGCTTGTGAGGGAACTAGGAGAGGAGGGGACATTTGTCTCAGTGCTCCACACATTTGTTGTCTCATAACTTTTGGTTTAATGAATAAATGAATTAAAAATTTTAAATCATATAAATTTAGGACACTTCTTTAATGATTCCTATTTATTTTGGTGAGCCTAAAAAGCAAAAATCGGAAAGATCCTAATTTAATGTTTGCTATCCAATCTATCTTGCGTTCAAATCCAAAAATGTTTAAAACTAGCAAAGACAAAACAAAAGTTAGAACCTCAATGTCTTAGCCTTATAGTCACATTGATTGAAATAGTCTATTTTAATCTGTTAAGGCAGCCGTCCCTAACCTCTTAGGCACTGGGGACCAGTTTCTTGGAAGACAATTTTTCCATAGACTGGGATGTGGGGATTGGATTCTTTTTTTTTTAGTATTAAATGATAACTTTGTACATGGATGCATTTATGGGGTTCAGGGTACTGCTTTGATATACAACGTGAAATGCTTACATTGAACTAAGTAACACATTGGAACATATTCTTCTTAGTACAGTATCTCAAGAATGGGCTGGATTCTCACAAGGAGTGTGCACCCTAGACCTTACAAAGTTTGGACTCCTGTAAGAATCCCATGCCGCTGCGGCTGTGACAGGTGGTGATATGAGAGATAAAGGAGGCTGTGAACAGAGGAAGCTTGCTCACTCACTGCTCCCCTCTGGCTCTGCAGCCCATTTACTAACAGGCCATGAACCAAGCCAGTTAATGGTCTGGAGGCCTGGAGCCCGGTGTTAGTGACCTAAGCACAAGTATGTGTAATAATTTGGGATAAATTTTTGTTTGCCGTCAAACTACGTTCAAGTTTTCTCTGACTGACAAACATTCCATTTAAGGACCCAATTGGAAGATACCTATAGCCTTTGGTTTTCTAATGTATAAAAAAGGTCCCATTTGTAATGGAGAATATAGATAGTCAGCTAGTTAGTGCATCAGTTGTGCCCACCCGTTACCTCAAAAAAGCCGCATTCCTTAAATTTCCAAGCAACTTCTGGCAGTGTTTATGGCACATCAATGTACACCTTATCTGTGTAGGAAAAGGCAGACATTCTTAAAGCACCAACTTGTGATTTCATGACTGTTGTAAATCTTTAATGGAATAAAAAGTTATAAATTGCTTTTATGGCATTAAAACCAAACTTTAATTGGGGAGACAGATAATACTGCCTTTTTTAATACAAAAATTCAATTTGCATTTTTTTAGTAGAAAACCCATTTGTCATTCATTTCACCTACTAATCAAAAGAAAAAAGTGAAATTCTATGATTGCAAGTATGCTAATAAAATAAACACAGATTTTAGCAAGATACACAGAAATACTATTTGCAGTAAGGTTTATAGGAATCTGGTATAAAACAAAGTTAAATAAAACATTTCAGAAATGATTAACTCAGTTGACCTAACCTACATTCCTTCAAAGAGGCATTTGCACTTCTTGTCCTGGCTCAAAAACAAATCAACCCACCCTAAAATTACCTTCTTTCATTCACATCAGTTGACAGAAGTAGGTAAACTGCAAAAAGTCCATTAGAAAATGTTTTGATAAGAGGATATCAACACAAAATTAAGGCAAACCTTGTAGCTGGAATCAGGTAAACAGCACATTTGGAACCTTTGTTAATAAAATGTCTCTAACTCACCCAGAGCTATAGACAGATATCCAAGGGTATGTCTCTGTCGCACGTCTGTCCTCACTGCCTCATGAAGGAGGAAGGCAGTGATGTTCCCGTCTTACCGAACAGAAGACTGATGTGACTCCTTCAAGGTCACAGAGTCTGACTACTGGCACTAATGTATACATCAATGGCCTTAGAACACAGGATGGGGTTTCATGTTGGTGAATACACCTTCATAACTACATCAAAGACATAATCCAAGCATCAAAACAAGTGCAAGTTCCTTCAGGTAGGGAGAGTACTCCAGCAAGGAGCAAGGTTGGCTCCAGGTTTATTGTATGCTCGGGAATCTACAGTAACACGTGGGAAAGAGGGAAGCTACACAAGGGAGGGGAAGAATGATTTGAAAGATCATAACACGGCAAGCTTCCCCAAAACGGAGAATAAATTAAAGCAAACTCAAAAAAAAATGGTCTTGATTGGGAATCAATATATTCACAACTAAGTGGGGAAATGAAATACAGAAGGAGAGAGGCAGGAAATCAGTTGCCTTTTTGAATAACTTAGTATGTTTGGCAAGTCCCAAGTAATTAGTTCTCCTGGAAATTCTGTGAGGTAGACAAGCACCAGGAAAGAATTAAGTTCATGTTTAAAAGAAGAAAAAGGGGAAAAAAAGAAGGGAGCATTGCAGAGAGGTCCCTTTTGAATTCCACCTTCAAAAATACAACCTGTTTCAGTAAAGTGCTTAGATGCCAGCCATTTTAGTCCTACCTATAAAGGCTGACATTAAGTATCTTACAGCTAAGGAATAAAAGCCAAGATGAACTTTTAAAAAAGCCCCAAAGCCTTCCAAAGGTTACAGCAAGTTTCCCACTTTTTGTCCCTTCTCTACTTGGACCACAGCGAGCTCATCATTGGTGTCCAGCTCTGACTCAAATTCATTCTTCCTCCAAGATTCTATGAACCTCTCAGTCACACCTGGTGCTCCTCCTTGCAAAAGACCCCCCAACACCAGCATGTGCCACTGCTGTGCTACAACTGCAGGCCGGTCTCTCTGCCCGCTGGGCTGCAAGCTACTGGAAAGGCAGACAGCTCTGCTTCTTCACTTCTGAATCCTGAGGACTCTGTGGGTACTCGAATTAATCAATAGCTCACCGTTCTTATAATCTCTCAATTCAATAAATTATCCTGCAAACTTGCTCTTGTTCTTTTTTTACCCATGGAGAATTAGTCTACCAGGGAAAACAATGAAGCTACCACATTAATCACTCTTTCCAACCCAATGTTTAAAAGTTACATTCTTTTCCTGAAATTATCTCTGTATGCACTTATAAGTAAAACTAAGTCCCAAGAACAGCAACAAAATTTATGGTACTTAATGATATAAAAACAAATCTTTCTAATACTAAATCAGGTAAAGAAAAACAAATTCTTGTGCTCAAACATCATTTTCAAGTACTTAATGAATTTGAAACTCAGAACTGCCACCTGAAATATCTGTAATGCAGTGAAGAAAGGTAGCTATTCAAAGGGACGTATTTTTGTACTTGTTTTGCTCCAATTTCTGCTACGTAGATTGCGCCAGTCTTTCTATCAACTTCTAAGAGATGCGGTAAAACTTGATCTGCCAACTGGATGGTGCTGATCACGGAGCAGTCACCAATGCTTCCCACCGGGGGTGCGGTGATGATTGAAAGCCTGCTAAGATTCAGCTGCGCCACAATCAAGTACTTCCCATCAGGAGTAAATCTAAGGAGAAAGACATCAAATAAATACTTACTTGTACAACATTTTTATCCCACACAGTGCTAACAACAGAAGCCATCTACTTACTGAATGATTCTTTAAAGAAGAATCTCAACTTGCTCTGTTTAGGAGGGAATAAGGCATCTGTGATTGTAGACCAAAACGGGTTCAGCAGGGTCCCCAGAAACGAGATCAGGGGAGGTTCAGGCCAAGTTTAACAGAAGGGGACTGAGACCTGCCTGGGCAAAGATGGTGGCTGCACTCAGAGTGGCTGGGGCTTGTCTCTACACTGGGCAGAGGGGGAGGGAGATCCCACAGGTTGCTGGAAAGTTTTGGCAGGCTAAGGTCTTTCTGGTGGAACTCCTGGTCCAGGCCAGATAGGCCTTTTGTTCTGGGAGGGGAGGGAGGCGAAGGGCTTAGGCACCTAACATAGATATAACCAAAGATTACCTTAAATTTTTGAAACTATCAATATCGTAGTCCTACACAAAATGAAACTAATAGAGAGTTGGTGTAGGCTGCTTCTGATTTTTGTGCTGTGTTTAAAAAAGTACCAATGTATCCCCATTCCACGAACAGTACCTGTTACTCTCCAGGATAAAGGATGTAGGAAAGAGCCAGTGTATATGACCTCAGATTCTGGATTCTACAGGGGACTTTAACTCTTTTCACTTTATTTGGCTTTTGGAAAACCCATATAGCAAATTTCTCTGTATTCCTTTCTCCTTCCCTTTTTCCCTGATTGAAAATTGACAATAAATATTTGAAACTTTCAGCTAGCCATTCAGAGGAAGTAAGCAAAATAACCAGACTAAAAGCAAGGATTTTAAAATAGAAAGAAATGGGGACAGGGAAGTAAGATGGTTGACTAGAGGCAGCATTTGACAGAGGCTCCTGTCCAGAGGGAGAGACAATAGACAGAATGGACTCAGAGAAGCTAAAGGTGAGGAGCTAAGCTAAGAAAGAAGATAGACATCCCTTCATGATCAGAACACTTAAGAAAATTGGTATAGAAGGGACATTTCTTAAACGGATAGCGGCCAACTACAGCAAACCCACAGCCAATATCGAATTGAATGGAGTTAAGTTGAAACCATTTCCAGTTAGATCAGGAACTTGGCAAGGTTGCCCATTGTCTCCATTGCTCTTTAACATTGTAATGGAAGTTTTAGCCTTTGCAATTAGGGAAGAAAATGTGATCAAGGGTATCCACATAGGATCAGAAGAGATCAAACTTTCACTCTTCACAGATGATATGATTGTATATCTGGAAAACACCAGGGATTCCATTACAAAACTTTTAGAAGTGATCAAGGAATATAGCAATGTCTCCGGCTACAAAATCAACACACATAAATCGGTAGCCTTCATACATACCAACAATAACCAGGCCGAAAAAACAGTCAAGGACTCTATTCCTTTCACAGTAGTGCCAAAGAACATGAAATATTTGGGAGTTTGCCTAACAAAGGATGTGAAATATCTCTATAAAGAGAACTATGAAATGTTAAGAAAAGAAATAGCCAAAAATGTTAACAAATGGAAAAATCTTCCATGCTCATGGCTGGGAAGAATCAACATTGTTAAAATGTCTATATTACCCAAAGCAATATATAATCTTAATGCAATTCCTATTTAAGCTCCATTGTCATATTTTAAAGATCTTGAAAAAATAATACTTTGTTTTATATGGAATCAGAAAAAACCTCGAATAGCCAAGACATTACTCAGAAATAAAAGCAGAGCAGGAGGAATCACTCTACTAGACCTGAGACTCTACTATAAATCGATAGTGATCAAAACAGCATGGTATTGGCACAAAAACAGAGAGGTAGACTTTTGGAACAGAAGAGAGAACCAAGAGATGAATCCAGCTACTTACCGTTACTTGATCTTTGACAAGCCAATTAAAAACACTCAGTGGGGAAAAGACTCCCTATTTAACAAATGGTGTTGGGTGAACTGGCTGGCTACCTGTAGAAGACTAAAACTGGACCCATACCTCTCACCATTAACTAAGGTAGAATCTCACTGGATTAAAGATTTAAACTTAAGGCATGAAACTATCAAAATATTAGAAGAAAGTGCAGGGAAAACTCTTGAAGGAATTGGCTTGGGTGAATATTTTATCAGGAAGACTCCCCAGGCAATTGAAGCAGTATCAAAAATAAACCACTGGGAGCTGATCAAACTAAAAAGCTTTTGTACAGCTAAGAACATACTACAGCAAGCAGACAGTCCTCAGAATGGGAGAAAATATTTGAAAGTTATGCTTCTGACAAAGGTTTGATAACCAGAACACACAGAGAACTCCAACGTATTGGCAAGAAAAGAACTAGTGATCCCATCTCAGGGTGGGCAAAGGATTTGAAGAGAAACTTCTCTAAAGAAGACAGGCGCATGGCCTACATATACATGAAAAAATGCTCACCATCCTTAATCATCAGAAAAATGCAAATAAAAACTACTCTGAGCCTGGGCCCACCAAACAACAATGACGGCTGCAACCAAAAAAATGACCGGGCGTTGTGGCGGGCGCCTATCGTCCCAGCTATGTGGGAGGCGGAGACAGGAGACTCACTTGAGCCCAGGAATTGGAGGTTGCAGTGAGCTGTGAGGCCACGGCACTCTATCCAGGGTGACAGTTTGAGGCTCTGTCTCAAAAAAACAAACAAACAAAAAAAACTATTCTGAGATATACCTAACTCCAGTAAGATTAGCCCACATGACAAAATCCCAAAACCAGAGATGTTGGCATGGATGTGGAGAAAAGGGAGCACTCCTACACTACTGGTGGGAATGCACACTAATAAGTTCCTTTTGGAAGGATGTTTGGAGAGTACTTCAAGATCTAAAAATAGACCTTCCATTCGACCCTACAATTCCCTTACTGGGTATATACCCAGAAGACCAAAAATCACACTACAACAAAGACATCTGTACCAAAATGTTTATTGCAGCCCAATTCATAATTGCTAAGTCATGGAAGAAGCCCAAGTGCCCATCGACCCACGCATGTGTTAATAAAC